>JAJJMC010010218.1:2654479-2732926 GCA_023531435.1 Papaver californicum
CCGCTCCACGTTCATCATTACTCCTACTTTCCCGTTCCACGTTCATTTTTATTCTTACTTTCCCGTTCAATAAGCATTTAATGCTATCTGTTTCGATCAGTGTGATGTTACTTTCCCGATGTTATGTGTCGATCATGCAGAGATTTACTCAGTCTTTCACATCTGTCCTTTTTCGATCCTTCGATACGGCTTTGATTGTGTGCTTCTCATTCTTTTTAATTTCACTGTCTCCTTCGTTAATCGTTTTACACGTGTCGTCCTTCTTTTATTTCCCAATATTTCGCATGTAGGTTAATCGATCAGTCAGCACATAGGAATGCCATCTTGGAATAATCATCCGATAATATCTGTTTCAGCAGCAACAGCATTATTGCTTTTTCTAAAATCAATCTCCGACTAAGACATGTAAAACATGGAGCTAGAAAAATGTACAGCTGAAACTTCTAAATAAAGTAATAAACAACTAAAAAGGAAGCAAGAAGACAGCAAATCATTCATGAAGCCCGAAAATAATGGCGCTCGTTCAATACAAATTAGAAAAATCCTTTATTGCTTGGTCGCCAAAGACTATGCCGATGAATGACCTAGCTGCTACCATTAAATCTTCTACATCTTCATTGTGTTACATTCTGTGACCATAATAAAGATCATAAGAGAACACGTGGAAAATTCAGGCCTTCACACTCAATGCAGAGAAGGTCTTAGGCATAACGAAAATAAGTAGAAACCCCTTCTAAAAAGCGCTTCATTTTGAGCACACAAATCAACCTATCCTCTTGTGAAGTGGGCCGTGTTGCACGTAAACTGAGAAACTAGCAACTTCTTTTCTTGCAACATAACTCAATATTCAATTAGTTTTTTCTCCGCAAATTTACTAGACGAACACATAAATTCATTCCACATCGTCTCTATTGTATTTAACAGTAATGCGCCTCAGCTAGTTTTTTCTCCACAAATTTACTAGACGAACAGATAAACGCATTCTACATTGTCTCTATCGTATTTAACAGTAATGCGTCAAACAACCAAACTCCTACGTACTAATTATCTACCTAAGAGCAACCATAATAGGTCGACTAGAATAAAAGACCAAAGGTTAAAAAATTTAGTCTTTGCTGCGGTCCAAGAACAACCGTGTATAGTCGGGCGGTGTTCTAGCGATGCACATGGTGTTGGGCGGTGTCCCAGCAATGCGCTTGGAAAGATGAGCGAAATCCTAGGATAACGCTTGCGCGAGACGGAGATCTAGTATAACGCTCGATGTGGGGCGGAATACTAGCGTAACGCCTGGTAGTAGACGGTATCCTAGCACCACGCCCAAGAGACGGGCGGTGTCCCAGAATCACGCCTGATGGGGCGAAGTGCTAGCAACACGCCTGAAGGAGATGTACATGTGCGAACTAACCGTGTGGGATGAATGGGACGGGCGGTGTGCTAGCGCCCCGCCTGGGATTCCAAGCGAGATGCTAGCAGCCCGCCCCATTTAAATGTGGACCATTTCCCTCCAATTTAAATCAATATAACACTAACTACTATTCAAAACTTGCCAGTGTGAACCTAATATATTCTTCAATAAGTCCTCTTCTTTATAATTGGCTTTCGCATTTCTTTCTTTATGGACGATCCAGAGGAAAAGATGCTAGACTGGTATAAATCCTTCAACCTGAAAAAAATAGATTACAACTATAAAAATAACTTCAACTTGAACTATTAGAGCAATACTTTTTATTTATGTGTTTTTTTGTTGAATAACCGACCCTGGCATACTGATAACGAGAGTGACTGCAGATAATCCAACAATTAGAGGAAGTAATGGTGTCGATGTTAATTCCTATACAACAATGAAGAAGATACAGAGACAAAATGTATATATATATTAGCTTCCACTTCAACCACAAAGATCTTATGAAACTGAATGTTTCCAGTGAGAGGGGGAGAATGAGAGATATACCTGCTTTTGATAATCCACTTTGACTGTGCATCTGATTGGACCTATATGGAAATGAGATTGTTTTTCTAAATCCACCTCGATGGGGCTAGACTCAAATTTAAGGATGCTTGATCGTGCACTATACTGAAGCTGTAAAATGTGCTTAGCCCTGGGCAAATCCCGAATCTGGAAAAAGTTAGAAAGTGACAATTGGAGGACCTTCGCAATCTTGGATGGATCACTTGCTGACTTAACTTTCACAAACAAATGTGATTGTAGTTCTTCAAGGTCGTCTCCTTCAACATGACCAGTTAAGATAGTCACCTCTGGTTGTTCAAATACAACAAAATCCAACCCCTTGGTTTGGGCGAAGGAGTGTACCTTACAATAAAATGAGCCAAAGAGACACACCAAAGTTCAAGCGAAATTATGGAAACCCGCCTGGTATTGGGCGTAGCTCCAGTGCACCGCTTGGATGGGGAGGTGTCTTAGGGGTCCGGCTGGTGGTGGGCGTGATCTTAGGGCTTCGTTTTATCAGGCGTAGTCCTAGTGTGCCGCTTGGTAAAGCGCATTCCTACGATACAGCCCGTGTTTCTGAACGTTGTCCTGGGATAACGCTTCATTCCATGTGGTATACTGCGACGCCGCTTGACGCCAGGCGGATAGTCCGAAATCTTTCCTACATCTAATCTTGAACAATAAAAAATCCGGAGCAAATATCAAATTTATTCGCTCCATGGAACAAATATCAAAAAATAAAGATGATCTTTGGTCCGTATTTTACTCACGCTGGACGCTATAAACCCCTCTAACTGAAAAGGACCAATTTCTGAATGATATACAAATAAAATCATACCTCAAAATCAACAATTTCTGATATCAAATGCCTTTCAAACTTCAACGCCATTTCTCTCAGCTCATATACTTTAACTTGTGGTGGATAAATACCAGACGCAATAAGAAATTCTCCTTCTGGACTTACTTTAATTCTTGTTGTTGCAGTCTCAAACCTCAAATCTTGAACCAATTCCACTCTTTGCTGGTAATCTAATAATCACACAATTCATCAAACAAATAAAAATTAATAAATTAATTTTCAAAATATAAAAACAAAAAATTACAAAATGAAATAAAATAAGAACTCAAACCTGTGTCTTTCCGAAGAGCTCTGATTTTCTTAGGATCAAGCCAAGTAGCATTTGAACGTTGTCCTGTTATGTAATAAGTTTTACAGCCATTAATGGAGGTAGACTTGAGATTACCTCCTTGATTAGCCATGACTGAATCAAAACCCTAATTAGCAATCAAATAATTGTTTGTTCTTCAATGGAACATAATAATCTAGTCTAGGGCATAAAACAGGGGACAGAGAACTACTGCTATTAGAGCTGGCAACGTGCCAGGTTAGGGCCGACCCCAGGCGGGTTAGACGGGTTGCGGGCTAGACTTAGCCAGCCCTAGCCCGGCTCGTTTTCATCAACGAGTCCAATTATCTAACCCTAACCCTAAACGAGCTGACCCTGGAGGATCAACGGGTCATCCCTAGACATAGTGCTGGTAGTGGAATACATCACAGTTAAACTGAAGTAAAAAATAACGTGTTTGATGGGTGACGAACCTCAGTACAACGTGTCTAATAGACACCATGGTTACCATTAACCACTGCACTCGATAGAAACAGTTGATACAATTTTTTTTTTTTAAATTTTTAATATAAAACATGCCTTATATGATTATAAATCGGTCAAAGATTCCACTTCCATCGTGAATACCTTTTTTAACATAATAACACCACCTCTTTTTTAGTGCACACCTTCCTCTCCTCCCATTATCTTCTCAGGTCCAAGACAAGTAGAATATTTCGCTTTGTCTTAATATTTTTGTACCGATCTCCTTCCGCACATCTTAATTCATTTTTGTACTTCAAAAAATCTTGATCTTCTTTCTCTTTTAACCAATTTTCTAAATACTATACTTGCACTTATGTGTCATTTAGATTTAAGATTTGGTCTTCCTTTTCATTTATCGACATGGGTACCCTTTAATATGTGAAGAAATTGGTGAAGTCTAAGGAAGGGTTTGATCAATCGGACTGTTATTTGTTTGCAAGGTTGTAAGTAATAATTTTTCTATGTGTAGATCTAAAGTAATTTTAGGTTTAGGTATTTTTGAAATCTAAAATTTAGATTATTAATACGTATTGAATATTAAATCAAGCTAATATTGATGGTTACTTAGAACATACGTGATCATATCAGATAGACTAAGAATGGGACGACTAGGGAGATTCATAGGAGATCTGGTTGGTTTAACAAGTTAATAGCCACCAGCGTAAGATGATGAAGTATTTGATCTTTTTCCATGTTAGTTTGCAGGTAGAAGAAGTAGGAGAAGATATAGATATAGTAAATGAAATTGTGATACTATTGATAATCATAACAGATGATTTAGATGAAATTAGTTACCATTTTTCTCATTAAGCCCTAAATGTAAGAAATATCAAGGGGTTCGCGGGTAATCCGTGGGTTGGATCTAACCCGGACCGTTTCTGCTGGCATTGAAATGCAAATCCTAACCCGGCATGTTTAGTCAACGGTCCGATCCGGCCTGGATTAAAACGGCCCGGATTAGGTCCAACCCGCGGCCCGGGTAACCCGTTGCCAACTCTAACTGTTATAGAATAAGTTTTGGGGGTTTTGTTCGTGGCGGTTTGGCAGAAGCGGGCCGTACTTCAGAGTATTACTCTTACCCAAGCCCACAAAAAGGGTTTGCAAACAACTTTTATGCCACACCAAAAGAATCACATAGAAAAATAGTTGCAGAAGTCGAAATCAAAAGAAATTTTCTTCAATACTGCTAGAAGTTATTCTCAAATTTACGCTTCTAGAAATCCAAAAGTTACTCATCTAAGATGTATCAAAAGCAAAAGTGAATCTTAGAATGCATCTAAATACCCTCTAAATTTTACATTGTACAAGTATTGTCGTTCTTTTCGATGATATACCCTTTAAATATGTATTAAGAATTTTTTTGGAGTTTCAAATTTAGCGAACTAAAACATCTAAGTAGTTAAAAGGAAAGGAAATCAACCAAGACGTTATTAGTCGTGACGAATGAAAGAGGGTTAGAGCTTGGAAAAGGAATGCTAACTTTCATTCAAGATTGGATGGAAGGAAAACTAGCAAGCAAAAGACCAAGGTTGTACGCGTCTTCATATAAAGTCCTCAAACCAAGATTATCATTTTAAACTTTTAACATGCTTCATCTTGTCTACCAGGAACTCGTTAAAAGGGCAAGGAGATTTTGAGAAACACCAAATTAAACAGACCAAAAGTTTGGACAGTTCGAAAAGCACTATGGCTAGGAATGGTCACGGGGCGGGTATGTGAATCTCAGTCATTGCCCGTTTACAAAAAAAACCATACCTGCCTCATTACCCACATGAAATTGGGGCGGGGCGAACTAAAAATAATGCATTTTAGAATCTTCTATTCTCATTTTAAACTCTCAAATTCACAAATAAGAGCTAATAAGATATTAAATAGATATGACACAAATTTTTATATAAGAGTCTAGAAACGGGAATTTAAAATATACGGGTCGGGAATTTTGAATCTTATCCCGTGGTAATAGTTTCGGGTAATACCCATATCTGAATCAATCCAGAGGCAAAACGTGTAGGGAAATTTGTTAACTAGTCCAAAAAACCCGGACTGTGTTAATGGTTAGTCCACCCGGGAAACATACTTTATCCATTAGTTTAAAAACCATTTCAAAAAATCCAATTACGATTCTGCCTACGTAACCATTAGTCCGGACCGTGTACTGATCACACGTCCTCCACCTCCTACACTACTCTTCTTCTTAACGGGAAAATAATTTCATCTACTACACCAACATTACTCGACTTCATTACTCTCCCTCACTAAAACCTTAAAAACTAGGGCAAAATCAAAATCAGGAAACACCTGAAACAAACACCAAAAACAGAGACCAAAAACCTAAAATCGAAATATGTAACAACATCATTTGATTTCTTTCACCATTATACAACTCAAACCTAAGCTACTGCCAGCATTATACTACTGCAAAAATTCCAACTAAAATGGGTACAAATTGAAAGATAACAGAAGTATAAAGGAAAGAGTGATTGAAGAACACGATACTCCTAAATCTCCACCTCCGAAGAAGAACAAGAAAGCTTCTACAGTATATTATCTACCAACAAAATCAAGAAAGAAGAAGAACAATGAAGTTGTTGATTCTCCAACAACATAAAAAAAAACGAAACAAATTGTTGTGGATTGTCCAGAAAAATCAAAAAAGAAAAAGAACAAAGAAGTTATTGGTTCTCAAACAAGATAAAAAAAATGAAACAAACTGCTGTTGATTCTCCAACAAAATCAAGAAATAAGAAGAATAATGAAGTTGTTGATTCTCCAACAACATCGAAAACAAATGAAACACATGTTATAGATTCTCCAGCAAAATCAAAACAGAAGAAGAACAAAAAAGTTATTGGTTCTCAAACAAGATCAAAAAAAATGAAACAAACTGATGTTGATTCTCCAGCAAAATCAAAAAAGAAGAAGAACAATGAAGTTGTTGATTCTCCAACAACATCGGAAGAAAATGTAACAGCTGTTGTAGATTCTCCATCTACAAAGAAGAAGAAGAAAGCTCTTGTTGTTCGTTCTCCATCTACATCACAGAAGAAGAAGAAGGGTGTTGCTGTTTTTGGCAAAAAAAGGTACATATCATTGGTGCATATCAATATATAACATACTCTGTTCATGTTATTGGAGTTAGATATAACGTACAACATGGGTACATATCAATATTTTTTCCCATGTTTTAGCACATAGATCTAGCATGCAACATAGGGTAAATATTGATATGTACTTGGTTTTTAGTATATACTGATCAGTACATATCAGTATATGCTTATTTTCATGTTATAGCATCTAGATATTGATTGCAGGATAAGTATATATTGATATGTACTTTGTTCTATATATTGAATTGGATCAGTACATATCAATATATATTTTGTTCATGCTATAGATATGAAGCATATATATAGATGTATATTGTTCTATACTATAACATCTAGATCTTGCATACATGATATTATATATTGATATGTACTTTGTTCTAATCTTGAAGTGGAACAGTACATATCAATGTATACTTTGTTCATGATATAGCAGATACATATCAACATATCAAAAATATATACTTTGTTTTATATTATAGTACATATTGATATATTATAGGGGTATTGACAGTGTGTTCATTATGAAGGTGGTGTGAAGAAAACCACAAAACCTGCACCTACTAGGAAGATATACAGAAGTGGTTTCATGGGTATTTTCTCACTTGTTAAAGCAATCAAGGCAGAAAAGCTTGAGTTGAGTGAAACTCAGTTGCGGATAATCAGTGAGCAATCATATGGGAACCTTTTTCTGATGTTCTGGTACACAAATCTGGGTGCAGATCACTGGATGAAGAATGAAACTGCTGTGACCAATCTTATAAAGTTTTATAAGAGAAGTAAAGTTGCAGATGAGCTCAGATTTGAGTTCAAAAGGCATGGAGTTTCACATATTCTAACATCCACTCCTGAAGAAGTAGGTGTTATCTTTGGAATGCCAAGAGCAGGAAAAAGACATCATGAAGATAAATGCTGACATCTAGAAGTGGATATAGAAATAATGCTTTCTTCAAGAGGTTTTTTGCTGATGTACCAAAGACAAAATAGGTTAATAGATTGAGGATACATGAAGAAGTCTTGAAACTTCTAAGAAAAAAGCAAGCAACTGAGAAAAATGTTGAAGAAGAAGAAAGTGATGAAGAAAATGAAGAAATTGGAAGTGATGAAGAAGAAGAAAGTGAAGAAGGGATTGAGAAAAAAAGTCAAGCAGTGAGAAATGTTGAAGACCTGGTAAGGCTTATATGCTTGTTCATGTGTATCACTTTTTTTTTCACAACAAAAGATGCACATGCCTTGACTGAAAAGTACATAGGTCTTGTGGAGGATCTAGAAGTTGCGAAGAATGTGTCATGGCCTGATTTGATACATTCTTACCTCGAAAAGTCATTAAATGACAATGTTAACGCAGTCGAGAGTACAACAGGGTGTCTGAACTATTTGTTGGTAAGAATACGTACTAAAAATATTTTTAGTAGTTTAGTCAATGAAATCATGATTTACTTTTAACTTTTTTTTTCTGCTTTCTTTTTCCAAAACAGATTTAGTATGCAGAGCATACATATTTGCTGGAACGGGAGGAAATAAAGACGATTCTAGAAAAAATATTTGTTCAGAAAGTTGCAAAATGGAATCTGTCAAAGTTATGTGCTGAACTCCAAAAAGACATTGGTACAAATGAATATGAGGTAAGAAAAATATGTTCCTATTTACTATATTTATGATGTTGCGTTATCCTACAGTATATAATGATATGTGTTGAATGTATGATGTTTTTTATCCTACATTATATATTGATATGTACCTCATGAAAAAACTTGTTTTTATAAAACATAATTCTGAGTACATATTTTGTTGTTTTTGTACAGTTCAATGACAATTTCATGGTTCAATACACCAATGAAGAAAACAAAATTCTGAACAGAATAACAAGAAGAGTTGAAGAAGAGAAGAGTGAAGATGAAAAAGAAGAAGATAGAGAAGAAGACAAAGAAGAAACTGCAGGAAAGAAAGTGGAAGAAGATAACTGGAAAGAAAGATATGGAGATTTGAGAAAGACAATATTTGAGAAATAGGATGAAGTTAACACTATGCAGCATGAGGATGGACCGCTTGATGCGTCAAAGCTTCTGCAAATGTTGAATGACATTTACATGAAAGCTTCTCCCATGCAGCCTGAAAATGAAGAAGAGTTTCGAGACTAATTTGATGGGAGTCCCACTCATTTAGGCACTGACCCAACAGGAAAATTCTCATCTCCTTCTACTCCAACAGATCCTCTTTGTGAAAACATAACAGAAGGTGGAGTAGATTTGGGAGAAAAGTGCCAATTGTTCAGATTCCAACAGAAGATGAAAAAAATGATGTGAGTGACACCACTGTCAAAAGGTTGCCATTTAATGTTGCATTGTCAACACCACCTTTAGTACGCAAGTTCTGTGGTGTTGATTTTGATGTTATCAAAACATGGGCTAAATCTGACATGGAGGAAGAGGTCAAAAAGATGCAGGAGAAAAGTAACTCAGAGGTAAGTAATGCTGGCTAGTTTCAGTCTTTATTACAAATGTGTTTATCAATTAACTGTACATATCAGTATGTACTTGATTACAGATATGTTTTATTATTGTCATACAACTGTACATATCAATATGTACTTGATTACATATGTGTTTTATTATTGTCATATAGCTGTACATATCAGTATGTACTTGATTAGAGATGTGTTTTATTATTGTCATATAACTGAACATATCAGTGTGTATTTACCTATCATTAATAAAACTCTGTGGTTGCAGGATGATTTAGCTGGACTAAAACAACAATCAATGAAGAAGGTGGTTGAAGCAATTGACAAGAGTCTTGAAACGATGAAAGGGATGTCACGGAACCCAGAGGAACAAGACGTTGAAACTCTAGTCGACAGCTTCGTCGGCATGAGAATCCATTTGTTTACCGCGATGGCTAAGTTTGAAGACATTGAAAAATTCACTTTCGAAGAATTTTTGGATTTAACCATTTCAAGCAGGGATGTCTATGATGAAGAATATGCATCTCTCATCCAAGAAAATGGTAGTTTTCAAGCCATACTCTGTTTGGGATTGACATTCGCAAACATTTTGATAATTTATTTGGAAATGATTTGCAACGTGTAGAAGTTCAACAAGCTACACCTCAGCCAACCCAAATAACACCAGACAAGGATGCGATTCAAGTAACACCTGAGAAGGAAAGTGACCAGGAGGTATATCTTCTACTTGTGGTAATTTACCTTTCTTGTCATTGTTTGAAAAAATATGAATACTGAAAATCTGGATTCAAAAATGCAGGAAAATGAAGTTACAACAACCCAGACGTCAAGCGACGTTCCCCTTGTAACCAAACTTGCCAGGATGACTGCTGCCAAAGAAAAAGCAAAACCAAAGGTTCTTGCAAAGAAGACAGTCAAACCTAGAGAAGAAGTGAGCAGAAGGGTAACCCGTGCAAATCCTGGAAAGAAAACAGATCCATTATTTGATAGTGGAAGTATGTTTTCTGAAAAGAAAAAGCCAAGAACTGAGAAGAGAAAGAAGATGATAAAGACATCAAAAGCCAACAAAGCTCGGAAAGCTCAGAAACCAAGAATGAATTTCTTGGATCTTCACAAGTCACCACTCTACGAGAATATGACAGAAGAACAAATAGAGATTCTACTTCCGTACTTTGAGAACGGAAAGAGAATTTAAGTACTCTCTACCCTTCATTTTAATTTTAAAGCAAGAAAGTTTTGCATTACATATCAAAAAAACTTACTTCAATATATGTTTTTGTTATAAATGTGCAACTCTGTTGCTTGGAGAGTAGAGAATGGAGGTGGTATCTGCGTAAGCGGGTCTACAATGGAAGATCTAATATTCAACAGAGCATTAGAGCAAGATCTTCTCAACTATGCTCAATATAAGCTTCAACTGGCTTCTGAACACGACCAAGCAAATGCTGCTGAAGAAATAAAATACTTTAAGGTGTTGCACCTGGATCCAGCTGCTTGGGTATGTGTTGTTTTCTTCTTTTATACTTTTGAACATTGGTTATGAAAAAAGTATATATTGAATATACTTTTGTGAAATAACCTATTAAACGTTTCCAATTTTCAGTATCATGTCGAAAAGCCAGACTATTTTAAGGGGGCAGAAGTGATTGTTGTCATCATGCCAATCTTGAAAATGAGCGATGACATTGAAAAGATCCTTGTACCAATGTGCCACGACAACAAGCATTGGACCCTGCTGGAGTTTGAGTTTAAAACAGAGAAATTCATACATTACAACTCATTTGTGCATTCAGGGACCATTGCTATAAAAATGCCAAGAAAATGTATGAATACATGTTCAACCCTATCAATCAGTTCTTGGATGAGCATAGAAGAAACATGGTGAGCACCGTACAGTTGACTGACTATGCCTATCCACAACAAGGGATCTGGCCAGACTGCCTTCTGTATGTGATGCATTTTTTAAAGAGCAGATCAAAGACTGATTGTGATGGGAAAAGTTTGGGGGATGACGAACAACTGATGAAGAACATTCAGCTGAAAAAAATCAAGTTAGCATGAAAGTTGTTGACAGCCACTCATCCTGAAATAAGTTGGGAACCCTCCCAGTGAAAAAACATGTTTAACTGCATAGTTGGTACATTTTGTAGATCTTGGTCTAAGGAGATAAGTTGTTACATTTTGGTTTTTGATGGGCAGGGTTTTGTGGGTAGTACTTCATTAACTTTCATATTGTGTTCACTTATTGAACTTGGTTTCTACATATTCAACTTGGTTTTTAGTTAGTATGTTTATCTATATATGTGATGTTATTTATTAGCATTGTTAGGTTTCTATTTAATTTTAGAGTAATATAGGAAGGTAGAACAAATTGATATGTGCTAGGAAGTACATATTGATATGTACTTTGTTCTGAAACTCTGAACCAATAGATTCATAATCTAAAAGCGAGTACATATTGAAATGTACTATGAAGTACATATTGATATGATTTTAAAAAATTACTTTGTTTATGTACAATAACTACAAGATTACTAAAAAAATAAAAGAAAAATGTATTGGAAATAAAAATCACTAATAACTCTAAAATTAAATAAAAATGTATTACTAAAACCAATTGTTCATACATCTTTTAAGATGGACCAAAATATAAGATTCATATCATCAAATTCATATTTTGTCATTAAGAACATAACTCAGTTGGCATACAAACAAGTTCTGGAAAAAGAAACCTAAAAAAGTGCCACAAGTATCTTCTAAAAGAATTTAAATCCAAAATGTACTAAAAAAAGTGTAATGAAATTAATTCTCATCCGTATATTGGTACCGACGGATAACATTGCATGTAGCCTTGTTGTGATGAGCTTTCAATTTACAATTTGAACATGTAATAGGATTTTTTCTCATCTCCCATGCACTCTTGATACAGTTCTTTTTTCTTCTTCCTGGAGGAGCCCTAACTACTATTGGTGGCAGAACAATATCTTCTACGGTATACGCATCAGGCCTATGGTATACTGAAAAACATAAATAAGAAAAAACTACTATACTTGTGCAGTTTTTGTTGATGTGTGTTACACTAAATATCAATATGTACTATGCTAGTTCTAGTTTATGGTTTATATGTACTGCTTAAAACCATTCTCATCTATGATACTACCATAAAAAAATCAATATGTACTGCTTAAAAAACTTACCTGTCGTGATTAGGAACAGGTCTGATAGCGATTGAATATAGCTGGCGATAACAGCTAACTTTGAAGTATTCGTCGATATAATCAAGGAACTTTCCCCAGATGCAGCAATAACTGCACTAGCATGCGAGCATGGAAAACCATACATACGCCATCTTTGGCAAGTACAACTCTTTTGCTGTAGATCTACCATATGAAACCTGCAAACAAGAAACCCAAGCATATTATTTTACGTAGTATATATTGATATTTGCACTACACAAACAAAAAAAAGAATATAATCTGCACAATACATATTTGATATTTTCCCTAAAAACTAGTTTAGTGGATATCTCAGTTCAAAAGAGCATGTTACCTAAAAAAACTAACCTTGGGGAATGAACTTCAAAGACGTGAGCATATGACTGACTAACTTTACAAGGACGACCAATTTGAATGTGTAGTTCAAGAAAGGCTTGATACACATGGGCTAAGAGTTCCAGATCCATCAAAAGACTTTCTTCACGACGTTCAGACATCAACTCCATTACCCGAAGCCTATACTACAAAATAAAATTAAAAAACAACAAACATATTATACATATAGTACATATATACTTGTAGAGTTATAAGAAACTTATAAAAACCTGATTCTGTCAGAGAGAGCACAAGGAGGTAACTTCTTCTCGCGGCGAATCCAGTTATTAAAAGACTCGGCAATGCTTGAAGAAGTCTGAACATACCTACAACATGGGAAGTATGCACTAGACCACTTTTCCCTAGGAATGTTACGGCAGTATTGAGCAACCCAAGGCCTTCCTAGATAAACCATTTCTTGAAGACCTTCTTCATATCTTGCTGGATGAAGCGCATATGTTGCTTTTTGGAAACATTCCACCACTTCTTTATATTTTTTATCAGCCTTACTGATGGGTAAGTTCTTTTTCAAGTGGAAAAAACAATAGATATGATAAGAATCAGGGAAAACTTCAGGAATTGCATTCAACAAACCTTCGCCTCGGCCAGTCAAAAAGGTGATGGGACGATGGTCCACAACTTTTTTAAGATTGTCCATAAACCAATGCCAATTATCATTATCTTCGCCAGGAACTAATGCATATACAAAAGGATAAAAACCTGGAAAACAAATATAAAAAACCATATCAATATGTACTTCATGTCTGCACCTTCAAATTTATGTTATACCTACAGTGTATATCAATATGTACTTTATGTATGATATGTATGATCCTAAAGTACATAAAAAACAGATACATATCAAAAATATGTACCATATAAAAAAATTACCTTGATTGCCGTTAAGACATGTCGCAGCCATTAGACCTCCTTTAAACCTCCCCGTAAGAAATGTCGCATCACAAAAGATCATTGGACGAAAAAGTTTATAACCCTCTCTACAAGCTCCAAAGCAAATAAAAAGTTTATGGAATCTCTTTGTTGTGTCGTTGAAATCAAAATCAATATAAGACCCTGGGTTGGTTTCCCGAACAGCAGTGTCCCACCAAGCAAGATCAGTGTATGACTTTACATCGTCACCAAAAATCATTTCATGCGATAATTCTAGTGCATGATATACGTGGTGATACTTGATGTTGATCCCTCCACCAACTTTAATATAATCCATAATCTCTTGCGGCTTTATGAGAGGGTTGTGCTTGACACGCTCATGAACTAAATGATTTACAAGCTTCCTCGAAACAGTTGGACTCCTCAACCTATAACCAGAACCACAAGTGTGCCTACCCACGTAATATTTTATCTTAAACACATTTAAAGACCCATTCATGGCAACCGCGTGAAGCATCCAAGAGCAACAATCATTGCTTCATCTGACTGTGAATCTCTCAAGGTCATTCTTCAATTTTTTAACCTTATATCCAGTACTCAAACAATATTTCTCACATGCTAACCGAACAACTTCAACACCACCATGGAAGAGATGGTTTTTATCTTCAAAAAGAATCTCCCAACCATCAGAAAAAAGAACACTTGCAACCTTCAGAATCTTTCAAATAATTGTTCCTAGCACTCAAAACCAACTCAACACTGTTGTCAAGAGCAACACTTCTCAAAGAATTAGATGCACAGGATAACACAACATCAACATGCAACTCAAAGAAATCTGAATTCTTCGTAAAATGCAATGCAACAAGACCTTGAAGAGATACATCGGCAAGGACAGGGACTTTCACTCCATTTTCAACATAATTAACAACAATAGTTGATGGAGTCAACCAGCACCACGCATTACAAATAGTAAACTTCAAATCTTCCAAAGTCGAAGATAACATAACCAAATATGCGATGTGGTGTTGCTTGTGGTATACATGAGAGTAGCAAAATCTATTTGGATTAGAACCAACACCTGACATGTTGAACATGAAGAAATGTAATCCAAATAAAATAACACAACACACAAAAATCAAAACATATATTTTAAGATGATAGGAATACTAAATCTACAGTACAACATAATGTGTACTATTTTAGAAGTATCACACATATTATAGATACACACATAACAGACAAACAATGCAAACAAATATGTACTGATTCAAAAATGGTATACTATAAAAACAGTATATATCGAAAAGTTTAGAAAAACAGTACATATTAATATGTGCTGAAGAATCATTCAAAACATCCAGAAGAAAGAACAAGAATCATGATTCCCTGAAAAAATAAAAGAAAACCAAATAAAACCTATTATCAAACAACATGTAAAAAAACTGAATACGCTAATGAACAAAATAGAACAATTACAAAATCAGTATCAAAGATCAAAAGAAAAACTAAAACACGAACAAAAACGAGATCGATCATGGAATTCAAAAAAATGTACATCATAGAAAACGTTAATCATCGGGATTTCAGTGTAAGAAAACAACCAAAAACGTTAATCATCGGAAGTCAAGTTGATTATCATGATTTCATTTAAAAAAACAAAAACAGAACAAAGCATAAACAACAAATATAAGAGCAGAGAAGAAGATTAAAGAAAAATACCTGGAGATTTGAAATCGAAACCCTAAAACTGAATAACACCAACTGAAGCAGAAAGAGAAGAAAAATCTGTGAGCTTCCGATTGCCGATTTTTTTTTGGAAGTTTTGATTTTGGCTAGATTTATAGTTCGTTATAAAAGAGGGGTATTTATGGGATAATGAAAATCTGTTTTTCATTATCTTCACGTGATTTGGACGCGCGAGTAAAAAAACTAGTGGTTAAACCGGGTTTGATGGTAGGATTAGGAATTAAACGGGTCTCTAATATAGGATTATGTAGTAATTCCTACGAGTGTATATGCTGTCCAATAATTATGATCTTGAGGAATATTGCGCCAAGGGAGGGGCTTTGCAACGATACTAGACTAAAAATAGAGTTATGTCCAGTAGTGAATCTAGAACAACGATTCAGTGGGGGATTTTTTTGTTCTTAAAAGTTATAACTAAAAATAAAATGAGAAAATATATTATATATGGTATAGAACTAAGTTAAAATACGCAAAACTTACAAAATATAAATTACTGAATAAAGTTTTCAAAGATACTGTTTCCCATTTCGATAAAATAGGGATTAGGATGTATTAGATCTCCTGAACTTTAGATATGTTTTCAAATTTTGAATATAATGAATTTTTTTTTTTGATAAGCAAACTTTAAATTAAGAATTTATAAAAGATACATCGTTTTCGCTATCTTGACAAAGCCATATAAGAGAAGAAAATTAAAAATACAAACAATAAACAATTAAACCACCGATATACCTTAAAGATGAGAGATGATACGGTGTTAGATACGTATGTACTGTCTTATTAAATCCTTGATAAAAAAATTTATAAAAATAAAACCTTAACAACGTAAAAGAATACAACACGATAAATTATAAGAGACAGTGTAGGCATAAAAGTCCTCGCATAAACTAAGCAAAAAAATGGCGAATTCTAGTAAGAGATAACTATCGGTTGTTTAATCAAAGTTACTATTGCACTATATGCCATACGGTGTAACCTTAGTCAGAAATAACTAATAGTTTCATCCAAGAGAGTAGTAATTCATTATAAATATTTTCATTTTATTTAATTATTTGTTTCCCACTAGAGAACATTTATTAGACACTGATGATAATTATGGCCATTTATACAACAAAATAATCCCCGGTGTCCCTACATTGACACCATATATACCATGCTATCGAGAAAATGGGTTAAATGGACGAAAATTCATTGAACCTGGGTGTGGTGGACGGATAAATTTTTATGTTAGGAGAAATGGACGAGGGATATATCATTTTAAAACAGACAATTATATCATTTACTAAAATTTCATCTTCCTCCAACACAAAAAAAAACATGTTTTAAAGTTTTTATTTTTATTTTAAAAAACACCGATCTTCTTCTTCTCTACCATCGACATCGTCTTTTTCCACCATCCCCACTACCACAAAAAACCATCCACCATCGACAACATAATCTTCCTCCACCTTCATCATCGACACCACCAATACCATCTCCTCTACCACAACAACAACACCATCATCGAAAATATCAACTTTGTCCATTACCATCATCGACACCACCACCACCACAAACTCCACCACCGTGGATACGTGTTTTTCCGAAACCATCATCGACACCACCATCACCACCATCCACAAAAGAATTTTCTAATGCCCTAATTTAATTGAATTTTCTTAAATTCATAATTTAAGAAAATTGGGGTTTTGTTCTAATTGAATAATATGCTCAAATTGGTAAGTTTCTAAACCCTAATTTTTGATTACATTCAAAATGGTTTCATCTTAGTTAGAAAATTTGATGCACCTGTATACATATTTTTTTGATTTGTTTATACATGTGAAATGTGAATTTAATGCTTTAGTTATAAGTATATATGCACTTGTTTTAAAAAAATGTTTATATGTTTATTTTGATTGGTAATGAACATGGGGTCATCATGTTTTCATTGGGTTGAACATGATTTCATTCTGTTTTAAGCTGAGATAAACTTGGTTTCATCCTGTTCCAAATGTGTAAATTGATTGATTTATTTTTATTTTGGAAATGTGCATATGCTTTTTTTTTCTTTTACGTAAGAGTTTTTACGTAAGCGTTCTTGTTTAATCTAAAGCAGGATGAAATTGGTTTCACCCATGATTAAAATAGAATAAAACTGGTTTCATTGTTTTTAGATTATGTTGAATTTGATTTTTATCCATGTTTAAACTAGGATAAAACTGGTTTCATCCTGTTTTAGATTGGGTTGAAATCGGTTTCATCCTGTTTAATGTGGTTTATATTTGATATCATGTTCCTTTTATCGTCAAGTTGTTTAATATTCCCATCAACTATTTATTTCAATATTATAATAAGTGTTGTTTGGTTTATTGTCTATTCATAAGAGTATTGGTACTCTTTATATTTTTTTCAATGCCATGGACGTTGGGATCGACATTATCACACAATATAATTTCACCAACTTGATTTTTTCATTCCAGCTACACTTTTGCAACGCCATCCATCAAAAATGTTACGCGTTTTGACTAATGCTTGGATACTATATAATTAGTTGTCCAACAGTTTGTATGTAACATATATTTTTTCAAAACATTACACTATTAATCCTACGTATTACATGAACCAAACTATGCAATCAAAATGACTGCCAACTTTTGTAGCGGTTAAACCAATATATTTTCTTTCTATATTTTCGTCATTGTCGCATGTTTTAACTAGAATGAAACTTGTTTCATCCTGTTTTAGATTAGGTTGCATTTGGTTTCTCCCATGTTTAAATCAGGATGAAACTGGTTTTGTTAGGATCGATACTATAAAGAAAACAAAACAAAAACAATAAAAAAATACAAGATTTACTTGGTTCACCCAAAATTAGGGCTACGTCCAAGGAGCGGATGCGGTTTTCACTATAATCACAAAAAGTGTTCCAGAGGAATACAACGATGATACAAACCCTAGATAGGGCAACTCGAAATATAAATAGAGACTACTCAAAAATTTGGGTCGGGTCGCTGCAACGGGCCGCCAGTCGGATCGGGTTGAGTGCGAACCGGGTCGTGCACTACCAGGCTCCACACAAACATAACAACTTTCACCCTAATTTAGATTGGGTTGAATTTAGTATTTCCCATGTTTTAACTAGGATGAAACTGGTTTCATCATGTTTCACATCGGTTTGAATTTGGTTTCACCCATGTTTAAATTAGGATGGAATTGGTCTCATCTAGGTCTAAAACAGGATGAAACGGGTTTCATCCATGTTTATAATGATCACTATTGATGAATTATGATTTAAATTGTTGTAATAAGCAAAAAAATGAAGAGTTTTATTGTGAAAAAAAACATGCATGAAGTAATATTTGTGTAGTGCAATAATTAGACATCCCCCTTGACTGAAATATTTTATATGTAGCACTTCATTATGTACCACTCTAAAAAGGTTTCCACCCATGACCCCCTGGCAAAACATATCTGTAGGATTGTCAGATGCTTGCCGCTCGGGTAGAAGAAAAACCGACAACATAAACAATTGTTGCTTAAACAGTTTGTGAAAATTGAATACAGAAGTTTGATACAGGAATCTAAATGAAAGCAATCAGGTGTTCCATGAGGATTTGGTGATCAGCTTATATGGAGGCAGATGCAGTTCATTGTTGTGCATAAAGAAATTCCATTTGATCTTACAGATTCAGTTGTCCATAAATATGTAAAAACTTGTAGTTCCATAAGTTAATTATGAATAAAAAAATAGGCAAAATTGAGAGGAGTGGGGTCTCTAGGACCGTTTCAATGTTGTGATTGTTCTACAGTCATGACTTTCTCGAGCCAAGTCTACTTCCAGGTACGTATGATCTTTTACAATCGTCCAGTAATGCAGTAGTCGTCTCTGAGAAATAATGCAAGAGAAGAAGAGTTCAGGGAAAATGGTGGTCCACTCCTTGGATATATGAATCAATCAGACGTGGTGACAAATACTTATGTTAAGTTTGTCTCCTAATTAACTAATTAATGTATCTTAAAAATTTAAAGATAGATTAAAATGGGGTCGTGGACTTTTGGTAGTCAGATGAGATGGTCCCAAAGGTCCCCAAAACTATCAATTAGATTAGGATTAAATCTGAGTTAAAAAGAAGGACCACGGACAGGAAAAATATTCAGGGAGATTCATGTAGTAACGTTGGAATCCTAATCTTATCTACTAATGTGCGTAGAGTAAGTAAGTCTTATAGTAAGATCAAAAAGGGTAATTTGGTCACCTAATGTAAAATTAGTTCTCTTAAAAGATAAACTTTGGGTGGAATGACCGAATTTGGTTATTTAAACAGTGTCTTTTAGATTTTAGGATAACAAAGAAGTATATTATTTTGGTTGTCCTCTGAACCCATAAAAATGGTTTTAGGGGTTATTAAACCAATTATTTGAATTTAATATAAGTAAGTTCCACCACATCTATCCATATCCCTTTTAGCTTTGAAAACTTGATATCGATGACTATTATCGTCCCACCAAAAATTACATTACTAAAGTGTTGTGTCCCAAAAATTGACATAAAACTTCCAGGTCCAATGGGTTTCAAAAGCCAGAGTACGCTTAATAGCATATGTACTTGTGTGAGCTATGTGAGTGAAAGAGGAGACTTAAGTCTGGTCAAGTTGTAGGTGTGTGTTATCACACGTGTGAGTGTAAGAGAGTTGAGAGAAGGTGAGTATATAAACTCGAGTCTATCCTGTAATGAATTTTAACCGATTCTTCTATTCGATCAATCAAATTGATTTAAATCGTTCTCAGTAGAAATGTAGCATTCTATGAATGTTATTATGGTATCAGTCTCAGAAATTTTAATTTCTGAGGGTATCGATCCATATTTTCAGCTATTTCTTTGCCTCTAATTCATCTTCAAAGCTCCTGCTTCTTCAACAAAACTTTCTGAATCTAATCAATTCAACAACTCTCCTGCTTCATTGAATTAGTTTAGTATCTGCAATTAGGTTTTCGTTTATGAGATTAGGTTTTCAATTGCTTAATTTTTTATTGAAGATTGATAAGGTTTTTTTAGGTGAAGATTTGCTCATGGAATTCGTGTGAAGTTTGGATTTGATCCTGATGCTTTACTGCAACGTCTTCAAACAGGATTAAGCATGTATTTTGGATATAAAATTCGGTTTTAGAACTTGAGCTCTTGGTTGTTTTGGAATTCCAAATTTGGTTGTGGTTTGGATCTGGAATTTCTCAATCTCAACTGCTATAATTTGAATCTCTGCTGGTAATCTCCAACCTAATCTTTAGATTACTTTAGATTTGATCTCATATGTTCAATTTCTATATCACTATCTCAACAACATTCATTTTCATCTTCAAATTTTATTTTCATCATAACTATGTTTGAGTTTGAACTAGTTCTTTTATCAAGTCCTACTGGTACTGATTCCTGAATCTATTCGATTTGAGCATGCCTATTTCTGCTACAATAGTTAGTTAGGAAGAAGATTAATATTGTTCCATTGGATAGTGGAGAAAGATTCTTCTTAAATTCAGTAGAATATTGGGGTACGTGTGTGTGCTGACTGTTTGTTGCACCACTGTGTGCTTAATCTTGCTTTGGTTAGCTCCTCCTCTCAATGTTACTTTGGTACAATCATCAAAGTAGTGGTATGTGAGTGAGTTGACTTGTATATGTGAATGATGGAGCTGAGGACGATGTTATGAGATTGAAATAGGTGTGATACTGGTATACAAGTTGAAGTTCTCTTTGATGAGTTTGCATTCAATTGTGAATGCGGCCTGTGATTCTTTATCTTTTACTTTCTTATTTTTTTTTGTGAATGAATAATACAAGGTCCAGCTAAGATCATGCTGTGACTACATCAATGGAATAAGTATGATTCTGCATATGATTCTGTATGGAGCCTGCAATCCTTTCTTCTTTACCTTCTGATGTTAGGTATCTGTATTAGTTGGGAATTAGTGATTCAGTTCTTTGTGAATCTGTTTCTAGTTTGTGTTGGTTCTGGTCTTGTGATTCATGATGTGTTCAGATTATATGTTGCAAGGGAATGCTTTGGTACTTAATCTTTCTTATGTAGTAGTATTCCTTGTGCTTAGTATGGAATTCAGTTTTATTGTTTCTAGTGGCGCTCTTATCCACACATTGATTTCAGTTTCATAAGTTGGTAAGAGAAAATGATATGCTCCAGTTGGTAGACTGATTGCACCACCAACTACCTTCTCCTCCTTCCATTTTTAATGCTTTTAAAGTTTCTGTTGGTATTGAAGATTATGTTGTTACCATTGAAGATTCCTCTCTTTTTTGTTGTTCCTAATACTGGGTGGACAAAAATTTAATTCTAAAATCATTGGTAATACTATTGGTGTATAGTTATACAATGGACATCTCAAGTACCAGCCGGTACTGCTACCACAATTAGTTCTACCTGCTACCCATGCTTACTGCTGTAACATCTGTTTCTATCTTGTTGTGTGCTCCAGTATCTTTTTCTACTAAGTGTGTTTGCAAGAACTCTGTGAGCAAGTGTTGCATAAGCCACCAGATTAGCCATTGCAGCTGCAGCTATTATTGGCTTTCTTACTTCTTCTGGTCATTTTTTCTCTTCTTGGAGTGCAGCTGGGGTACTTCGTTTGTTGCTGCTAGGTGCTCACATTCTTTATATCATAGTCTTGCCCTGCACCGAGAATGCTTTATGTCTATTTAGTTTTGGAGTTGGTGTTTTTGCTTTAGTTGGATTTACTACTAATTCTGGCTACTTCAACTACTACTGATGCTGCCTACACCCACTGCAACTACTAAACCAATCTTTCTTGAATCAATGCATCAACAACTTTAAGTGATGAATAACCTGAATGAGCAGCAACTTTGTTATCTAGTGCACCAATACAAGATTCTTTTCAGGTCTGATTGATGGTTCTCCACAACATCTACTAGCTACTCACTCTCATACGATGCTTCTTATGCTCTCATCAGTCCAACTGGTGCTATTTCAACTGACTGCAACATTATTTTCACTTCCCTTTTTTAGTTTGCAATAACAAGTACCACTATGAGCTACATCAGTCTGGCTGGTCCTCTATGTCTTTGCTACACCTTCTTGTCTACGCCCTGCACCTATTCATATCTGACAAATGCTTCAGTCTTGTGTTGTATCTTGTATTGTAAGTTGTGTGAGTGAAATCTCAAGGTCTCTCTTCAAGCCCCCTTGAGCTTTGGGGAGGGTAATAACATATGTACTTGTGTGAGCCATGTGAGTGAAAGAGGAGACTTAAGTCTGGTCAAGTTGTAGGTGTGTGTTATCGTACGTGTGAATGTAAGAGAGTTGAGAGAAAGTGAGTATATAAACTCGAGTCTGTCCTACAATGAATTTTAACCAATTCTTTTATTCAATCAATCAAATTGATTCAAATCGTTCTCAGTAGAAATGTAGCATTCTATGAATGTTATTAACGCTCACCAAGATAGTCATCAGCAGATTTGTAATACATGGTAACCGGTGTATTTGGAGATAATTCATTCTAGAATACTTCGGTTGGATATTCATGAATTCCGAAGCCATCTGTTACCGATGAAAACCCAAACAATATTGTTAAAACAAGAAGAAAGAATTTGGTAGATACAATAAGACTGATACTAGTGTTACCATTAATGGAGAAACAAGCCATTATTTGTGGTTGGTTTTCTGCTCCAAATCTGGTTGCATAGAGGTACATTTATAGGTTTTTGGTGTTTTATCCAAAAAAAGAAAAGAAACAAAATGAAAGGATAAAAATAATTAATTTTGTAATTTAAAACCATATATATCATCGAATGAGATGTCACACATTAATTTAATGAGGTAGAACATAGTACGTTAATTATACAAATATTTTGTTATTTAATTGGGTACAAGATATAGATCTTGTAATAAAGCCGATAACAATCTTTTTATAGACATACATAATTAAATGGATTGATCCTTATTATATAAGCCGAAAGTTAAGGTGCGTACGATGCCTAATTATTATGATCTCGAGGAACATTACGCCACGATAAGGCCTTTGCAACGGTATTAGACTGGGGTAGAGTTGTGTCCAGTGGCGAATCCAGATTAACGATTCAGTGGGGGATTTTTTGTTCTTAAAAATTATAACTAAAAATATAACGAGAAAAAAATCTCATATATGGATGTAGAACTAAGTTAAAATAAGCAAAGCTTAGAATAATATATGTTACCGATTAAAACATGTACTTTACTAGATAAAATATTTCAAAAAAACCATTTCCCGTTTCAGTAAAATATGGATTGAGATGTATTAGATATTGTTAACTTTAGGTGTGTTTACAGATTTTTATGGGCATATATATATAGATATTGGAGTTAGTTTTAAAAATTAAAAAAAATATAAAGAAAATATATTGATATCTTTTTATTTTTAAAATTTTGTATGGACCAAGGGTAGTTTTGGGGCTACGAATATCTATAAGAGTAGTCCGGGTTTGTCCAAATCTATCGTTGTGGATGTTCAAAAAAATGACGTATTTGATGGAAAGTAAGAAATACATCAAACTGTCTTAATTCACTATCAAATTATTAATGTCACATTAATTTTTCTTGGAGTTTGTTTTAAAAATATAAAAAGACACATAGAAAATATATGTATATTTTTATTTTCAAAATTTTATGTGGACCAAGGGTAGTTTTAGGGATACAAATATCTATAAGAGCGGTTCAGATTTGTCCTTCCAAGAGATAAATCTACGGTTGTGGTTGTTCACAAAAGTGACGTCTTTGATTAAAAGTGAGAAATACATCCAACGATCTTAATTCACTATCAAATTATTAATATCCCATTAATTTTTATATAATTAATGTTCTATTAATTTCTCATAATATCACTAATTAATTATCCTAATAAATATGTATTCTTTAATAAATAATAAATTTGTTAATAATTATATCATTGGACATTCATGGTAGTTATGGTGGTGGAGTTGATGACAGTAGTGGTGGTGGATGTTCGTGAGCAGTGGAGGAGATGATGATGTTAATTAGTCTTGGTGGAAGAAGTAGTGATGATGGGTGGTTCTTATGAGTGTATTGGATGTTGGAGAGTAGTAGTGGACAATGATATTTTCTTGTTATTATGATACATATAACATTATATATCGAAAGATGTTGTTGATCGTTTTTAGTGTTTAAATAAATTCGATTACAGTACAAAATAAAACATGACAATTCAAAAGCACTGAGAACGAATGTCACTTTATGTAGTGACAATAAATATATAACAAGGGTCAAAATTAACACACAAACACACACAAAATTATTTATTATATATTTTATGTATCGTTACGGTACAGGTCATAGTCTAGTCTATAATACAAAGCAAGGTTTAGACAAATTATCATAGATAAAGAAGGGGTAGGCTAGATAAGTGGTGCCATCTCTAAGTTAGGCTAGATAAGTGGTGGTCCAGATTTATTTAGGAAGAAGATAAGTCCAAAGAATGTGGTTGATCCAGCGACACAATGTTACACACGCTTTCTTTCATCTTCATCCATTAACCTCCAGGATCCATCCCAAACACAAGTAGTATTAGGTGAAAATTAAAAGAACTACTCTTCTCTGATCTTTATCTGGGTCTGGAATGGCCAGGTAAATCTATCTTTGTTTCATTGTTTGGCTTTTATTTATTTATTTGATCGGTCTCTCTAGATTTAGTTAATCAAAATGGACAAAATATTCATATTATTCCCTTAGAATCTGTTAATCTTCAGTTAATTATATCAAGATTCGTTCTTTAGTTTCAGTTAATTTTGTTAATTTTTCTTGTACTTATAACTTCAGTTTTGTTGAACGACGCATATAGTGCTTTTAAAAGTTTTGGATTTAGGGGTTAGCTGCAAGAGATTTTTTCACTAACCGGGTGAGCAATTAACCATTTAGATTTGTTATTATGCTCAATTGATCATCTCGATGTCTTTCAGGTGTTGATTGTTATTCATACCTGTTTGTGGGTAAAAACAATTTGAGGGTAAAAATAGAAATGGTGAAGAAGCGCTAATGCTAGTCAGAGCAATGAGGGATCAAGCTATGCCAGTCGAGGAAAGTCACTTGAAGGGGAAATCGATCAAAGGCCAAATCGCTTAAATATCAAACATTTGTATTGTATAAGTACTTTTAAGATTTGAGAGATCAATTTGTACGAAATCAGCCTAAATCAAGAAATGACCGTTCTAATTTCGTTTCAGTCACAAAGGAAGGAGAAGGGTTGATATGTAGGGAGGGAAGCAGGGAAGGTGTTGAGATCAATGAGGTTGAATGTCAATGATGGTATGTGTTTGAACTGCTGTAAAGACCAATGATAGCTCTGTGATCCTTTGAGTTCTTATGAGATGAAACTCTTGTCCTTTTGTCGATAGGTTCAAGAACTTGTTTATAATAGAAGAAGTTAACACCTTGATCTCTTAAGTGGTGACAATTGTAAAGAATTGGAAGAGTATAGAAGTGGAAATCATGGTGAAAACCGACTCTGTCGTGTGAGTGGGACTTGGCAGTTGTGCAACCACTATTTCCTTTACTTCTTCAACTGTCGACACGACTTTTATATTTTCTCGTCGTGGGTGTATCATTACACTGCATGTGTTGTAGGCCACCAGACCAAAACCCTAGTGAATATCCCACCATGTGACATAATTGATGTTTCAAGCATGGTTGAGTCTACTTTGTAGACGTGCATTAATCGGTCAGTCGTTGACCTAGCTAGACTGCTAGTCTTAGCATGTTGATTTGTTGATAGATAAATCATAAGTTGTATGATGAAACAAACAATGATGCTTGATGAATCATAAACGTAGAGAGTCTAATAGATGTTATATTGGTAATTGTGCCATATCATCATGACAACTAAATACTCGAATGATGCTTTTCATTCGATCCTAAAGTCGTGCAAGCGCTAGGTCGTGCGAGCACCAAGTCAAGTGAGTGCTAGCAATTGTAAAATATTTAGTTTCGTCATAGTAAGACAAAATTGAGGTTATTTTAAATATTGGTAGCGAGACCAATTAAATTAAACCTTAATATGGCAGATGAATCATTGCAGATGGACCAATGCCAGATGAACCAATAGCAGACAAACTAATGGTAAATGAGTGACTAGTGGAGAGACAAAATAGAGAAGAGGGAAAATCCCAAAGAAGGAGGACCGACCAAGATGGTGGGACCGGTCAAAGGTAGGTCCAATTATAGATTAAGCACGAATTTAATAGTCAGTAGGACTATGCTTCGCGTACCATGTCGTCTTTATATAGCCCTGCAGAGCTATGGTCTTTAAAGCAAAAGAGTTTAGGTTTTGGTAAAAAAAGAGCATAAGAGTTTCAATAGAAGGAGGAAACCTTAAAATAAAATAAAATAAAATAATAAAATTTTGGAGAAAAATATGGGAGTGGTACCGGCCAAGGGAGACCGGCAGGCCGGCCGGTTGGTGTCGGTCCCACAATCTCCCTATTTTTCTTATTATTTTATTTTTTTTTCTTTTATTTGCGATTTAAAGATATGCTTTGAAGAGCATTATTGTTATTTACATCCATGGGTGTTAGCTTTTTTATGAAAATTTCAGACATGACTTCCTTTAGTAAAAACGATATAGATTCTTCATACGATGTCCATTTTCGATGATCAGCCCCAATTCAGAATCGGAAAATCGCTGGCTACATTCCTTCTGGGAAGCGTTTAGGTTTTGAACTCGTTTAAGTCTCCAAAATGGAGCAAATAGTAACCCTCTAGATGAAATTCTGACAGTTTTCAGCTTGTAGTTCATCTAGGTTTTAGACTGTATATCTTAGACCGTTACTTGGAATAAGATGCCCTTTTAGTATGTTGTAGTGGGAAAAATAGGGGAACATATGTTGTTTAGAAAATTTTGCCCCATTCCACACCCATTGTGAAGTTTTTACAAGGTGATATGACAATGTGTCAGAAACCAATACTAGGGTTTTGTTGTATTTCAACCAATATTGGGATTTAACGCGACCAATATTGAAATTGTGTATTGTTTAACCTCGACCGATCATTATTGGAGCTTTGACTTTGCATATGGCGCGACGACGACTTAGTACCTACACGAAGATGTGATGTTTCGACTTAGTGCACCCGTGCGCAGCTTGCTATGCGTTATGATCAATCAACGTTATTCAATTAGAGTTTGAATATTGATGCAAAATCACTCTAAATATTCAACCAAGGAATATAAAGAGGAATCAAATTGATCTATACTAGTAGGAAATCTATCTAGGAGCATTAATATCCACTTATGAACAAAGAGGTATTTTGGATGCTTATTGTATAGTAAGAGATCATCTGGGAAATAATTGTAATCAACACCAGTGATACTTTGAGGACAGTGATGCTCTATATTAGTGATTAATTCATCTAGGAGCTTCCCTATCATTGTAGAGGAGTAATCACTGAGTTACACAATACTGGTGTTGTATGAAGAATATTGAGAGCTCAACCGGGTGAGGCTATAATACCATATGTGTATTTTCAGAGAGAGTATATGATCAATGTGAGATGCCTGTAGTGAGTGTTCGATATTTTAATTCTCTTGCGGAATGTAAAGTATGAATTTTATGCTTTTGACGTCGGGTTAGTAACATATACAAAATTCTATTATTTCTTTGGTTCTACTGCTGGATAGATATGATTTTACTATTTCATCCTTTGTCAAAAATCCACCATCTACATTAAGTCCCTTGCTTAGTGTGGTACAGTAATGTTCCGCAGTAAGCACTGGATGTTGATTTTTCGAAACAAAAGCAAAAACAAATAACTTAGTTTAGTTAGTTGGATCTTACCAGAAATTCTGTAATCGACTTAAATTGATACTTTTCAGCGTCGGGTAACCGTATGAAGCTGAACGACCTATAAGGTAGAACTGGCACAGAGAACTTTGTCCGAAGAGCACGGATTGGTAGGTACGGATAAGTAAGAATAGCATGGCAGAAGGACCAAATCCACTTCTGACTAAGTCCAGCTGGAATAATATTTATTTATTTTTTATTTGAGCAAGTTTTGCTCTTTCTGTAACTGTACTCTTAGGCACTTGAAGCATTCTTCTTCTACCGTAACAACAATGGAAAGGTCTTTGAAACATTAGTTGGTTGTAGAGAGTCTTAAGGCAATGCTGCCGTCAGAACACTATAATGGGTGTTGAGGCAGTGGTGCCGTCGAACACGAAGATGAGTGTTGAGGCAGTGGTGTCACCGAACACGAAGATGAGTGTTGACGCATTGGTGCCACCTAACACTAAGATGATTAAAATCTAAGCATTGATACATATACAGAACAAGTTCAAGGAAGTTCTGCGACTTGAGACAAGTTCAATATTGCTTGATAGAAGACTAATAAATATAGAACAATAATAGGTCCATACAACTCAGCTGAGAGTGATCATGGATGAGTTCAGTATTGCACTATTAATAAATAGACTTCAAGTACTAAAGGTCTATATAGATACTGTGATTACAGTAATGAATCAATATGACTCAATATGAGTCTAATATTGATATGTGTATATGGAGCGTGTTTAAGGGATTCAACCGAGGAATCATTGCACCTAGAACAAGTTCGAGTTGTTCCATACTAGTGGACAATCCATCTAGGAACTAGGTTCAAGTTGCTCTATACTAGTAAAAGATCTATCTAAGAGCTTTGTTATTCAAGAACAAGGCCAAGGCCAAGGAAGAGAATGACACAAGAGTATGTTCTGAATATTCTGTACATTCATAGAATATCTAGTAGTATAGCAACATGTACTAGTGATATTCTGAGGACAATAGTTGTAACACCCGTAATTTTCGCATGACGCTTACTTAGGGATGCGTCATGGCAGGGGATGAAGCTTCACCCTAAGCTTATAAAGCTCACTTAGGATTGCATCAGGGTGTGGATGCCTTGACCTCGAATTATAGTGTTAAGGCCCTATTACGCGTGATGCGTATCCGATAATGCATTATAGTGCTAATGCACTATTATGCCGTGATGCATGATTGAGAATGCATCACTAAACAAATGTTTCATACCCGAGAGCATTATAATGCTAATGCACTATTATGCCGTGATGCATGATTGAGAATGCATCACTTAGCCAAAGTTGCGTACCAAGAATGCATTATAGTGCTAATGCACTATTATGCCGTAATGCATGATTGAGAATGCATCACTTAGCCAATGTTGCGTACCAAGAATGCATTATAATGCTAACGCACTATTATGCCGTGATGCATGATTGAGTATGCATCACTGAACCAATGTTGCGTACCAAGAATGCATTATAGTGCTAATGCACTATTATGCCGTGATGCATGATTGATAATGCATCACTGAACCAATGTTGCGTACCGATAGTTTTGTAATAGTGGTAAATAATGTATCATTCGCTCGAACCTGTGAAGATTGAATTTAGATTTAATAAATTAATTTCTTAACTACAAACTATACACAAATTATGAAAATGATATTCAAAAATACTGAGGTTACGGATTTTACCATTAACCAATTAAAGTGATTCAAACTAATTAATATTCATGCAATTCTTACATTTAATTTGATTCTAAAATATTGCAACAAGTAGATTTTCAAAATAAAAATTGTATAACAAAAGCATGGAACATCTAAAACCTAAGCCAAAACATGTACCATCTAACGAAATCACAACTGCTTAACAAAAATCATTAAATCAATTTTTACCCAAGGAAATTAATCATAAAAGAAATTGTAAAAATTAATCAAAATAGAAATATACCAATTTTATTGAAACAATGGCTTCCTCCGTCACCTCAGCACATGGGGTTTAACTCATCTTGCTCAAAACACCAGTTTTGTACATAGCTCAAAGTGTTGAAAATAATGAAAACAATGAGAACAGTGAGTTTGCAACGTTTATAAATGTTACAGACTCACTGTTACAGAGGGATAACTGATTCCTGAAGATATATGTTGCAAATGAAGATATCCGTTGCAAAGTTAAAAGCTTTAGCAACGAAATATTCAAACTTTTCGCCACAGGATCTTCAATATTTTCGCAACGGAATCTTCATCTTCTTCATCATGATCACGAGCAGATTTTTCTGGAATTCTTGATTTGTGATTCTGGACTCTCCAGACCCCCTCAACTTGTTCCCATCGACTTGTATTTATAGTACGACACCACATAACTCGATTAACTCCTCCAAATCTTCCAAAGTCTTCTCACAATTGATGAAATATTATTTTGGCTTGATTTTTCTCTCTTTTACAAATCTCTGAAGTTAAGTCTGACACAGAGTTTTTTAATTCGAATCAACTTCTTACAAAAACTCTTCACTCGAGAATCCTGCCTTATTCAAACTCGAGAAGATTTACTCTTTAACCAAATTAAACCGAGAATTATTCTTCCCCTCATTTATCGTAACTAACCCCCTATTTTACGAGATTCTACTGATCTTTTTAATTTTCCAAACTGTCAAACTCCTAGTAATAAGGAAAGAGTATATTATTAACGTTGAATATCTCCCAAAAAATACTTGCTTTCATTCACGCAACTAACATTTAAAATTCCCGCCAAAACAAATCTTTTGAAATGTATAAGAATGTTGGTGCCCCGATCCAAGGCATGTGTGCTTTTATAATTGGGGTGCCCTTATCCAATCGAGGTGTGACTTTATCACTTTTAAACCACTTTCAAGCCATATTTTCCACAAAAATACCTAAAAATAATAATATTAATACAAAATTGAATACTAACAATATAAATATGAGATCAAATAAGACATATAAATGTGTCTATCACGTACCAAGAATGCATTATAATATTAATGCACTATTATGCCGTGATGCATGATTGAGAATGCATCACTCAACCAATGTTGCGTACCAAGAGTGCATTATAATGCTAATGCACTATTATGCCGTGATGCATGATTGAGAATGCATCACTGAACCAATGTTGCGTACCAAGAATGCATTATAATGCTAATGCACTATTATGCCGTGATGCATGATTAAGAATGCATCACTTAGCCAATGTTGCGTACCAAGAATGCATTATAATACTAATGCACTATTATGCCGTGATGCATGATTGAGAATGCATCACTGAACCAATGTTGTGTACCAAGAATGCATTATAATGCTAATGCACTATTTTACCGTGATGCATGATTGAGACTGCATCACTTAGCCAATGTTGCGTACCAAGAATGCATTATAGTGCTAATGCACTATTATGCCGTGATGCATGATTGAGTATGCATCACCGAACCAATGTTGCGTACCAAGAATGCATTATAGTGCTAATGCACTATTATGCCGTGATGCATGATCGATAATGTATCACTGAACCAATGTTGCATACTGATAGTTTTGTAATAGTGGTAAATAAAGTATCGTTCGCTCGAACCTGTGAAGATTGAATTTAGATTTAAAAATTAATTTTTTAACTAGAAACTATACACAAATTATGAAAATGATATTCACAAATACTGAGGATACGGATTTTACCATTAACTAATTAAAGTGATTCAAACTAATTAATATTCATGCAATTCTTACATTTAATTTGATTCTAAAATATTACAACAAGTAGATTTTCAAAATAACAATTATATAACAAAAGCATGGAACATCTAAAACCTAAGCCAAAACATGTACCATCTAACGAAATCACAACTGCTTAGCCAATGTTCCGCACCAAGAATGCATTATAGTGCTAATGCACTATTATGTCGTGATGCATGATTGAGTATGCATCACTGCACCAATGTTGTGTACCAAGAATGTATCATAGTGCTAATGCACTATTATGTTGTGATGCATGATTTGGAATGCATCACTGAACCAAGGTTGCGTATCCGAGAATGCATCATAGTGCTAATGCACTATTATACCGTGATGCATGATTGAGAATGCATCACTGACCCTATGTGGAGTACCCGAGAGCGCATCATAGTGCTAATGCACTATTATGCCGTGATGCATGATGCATAATTGTGAATGCATCACTAGAAAGTGCATTAGATGAACGCTATATATCCTCCTTATATCCACTTGTATAAATGAAAAATAAAACATATATAGGGAGGATGTGTTGGTTGGAAATCGATGATGCTTAGCTATGCCAACCAGATGGCGGAATTTCCTTGACGCACCAATCAGATGGCGGAATTGCATAGAGGCGCCAACCAGAAAGCGGATTTGCCGAGAGGCGCCAACCAGAAAGCGGATTTTCCTAGAGGCGCCAACCAGTTAGCGGATTTTCCTTAGAGGCGCTAACCAGTTGGCGTTTTTGCCTAAGTGTAGTCGACGGATGTCACTTCCCTTTCTTTCGAGTGAGACTCTATTATTATATATATATTTATACATTTGCAGAGTGGCCACAGGTTCAGTGTGATGCGCCATAAGCTCCGTAGTCATCTTGAGTTGATACTGATGTCGATCGAGTGATCGCCTAAGGAGCAATAACCGGTGAAGTAGAACTAACAAGGTTGAAAGAGCATCGTCTCCTAGTTTATGATAATATTGAACGGAATACGAATATGCATTGTTGTTCCTGTTTCTAGGAGAGACTCCTACTAATAATCAAAGTAATTATGGACCTCAATTATCTTCAGAAGACGAGGATATGAGTCAGCATGATTCCGAGTCAGGTGAAGAGGATAATGACTCCAATCGTAATAACAACGATTATAACTTTCCGAATAGTTTGGGGAACACCCAAATGAGTGTTCATATTGTATTATATTTATAATATCATAATATTGTCCCTCAATGGTGGAATTGATGAAAATTTATGTGAATGAATGAAGAATTTCGTTATAATTCGTCTCTGAAAAATTCAGATTGAGGGTCTTTATTGAAAACGCTGTAAAATCTTCATACATAGTCTGTTTTCGATGATATACCCAAAATTTTTCATTCCCAGGAGATAAGATATCTCCCAACTCGGAGGGATTTGAGTTTTGAATTCATTCAAAGCCTCAAAAAGACGAAACAGTAAGAAATCAGGAAAAATTCAAGAACTTTTCAGTTGTTAGATAGTTTACCGTTTTGATCATATCTCTTAGCTCGTTTATTCGATTGATGTGAAATTTTGATATGATGTAGAATACATCCATACGAAGCGTTTGGTATTTAAATCATACCTAAATTCGTCACAAATTGCTCCTAAATTGCAACTTTATACAGGGAAACGCAGAATTATGTCTGACGGGATTGATGCAAAAACATTGTTTTATTTCTTTTGATCATTTGCTTGTATCTTAAATGCTTTATGAAGGAATTAGATGTCATCGATCCATTTAAACTTTGAACCTCTTGTTTCATGTATGAATCTGGTGTTTGCAGTACCATCTTTATTTCTGTGAGTTGTAGAAACATCACTTCTGAAACTTTATTGGTCATGGGACCATGATTGAGGTTGCTCTCAAAAGTGAATGATACGAAGATCATGTTGGTGCGTCTTAGTTGTAGAATTTCCTTCATGATGGATGGTTAGCATAGACGGTCCCAGTGCCGGTCACGTGATCTTGAACTATGAAGCAGATCGTCATGGTTAGTGGACCGTCAGTCCCCAGTATTATCAACTCCTTTTTTCGTTCTTTCTCTTTCTCCTTTTTCCTTTCCTCTTTCTAGAAAGCAAAGTAAAGGACTTGGTAAAAAGACCTAGGTGGGCCTAGGTAGAGATTCCTAGGTGAAGGACTTGGTAGAAAGACCTAGTGGACGTCGATCGACTGTGAAAGTTATGAATCCCGTCCAGAAATTTTACTTGCATGTCGTTCACTATGGAAGCTATAGATACTTCATATGATGCCGAAATTCGGTGCTTCACCCTAACTTTTGAATCTGAGAGACTAAGCTATCATATGAAAAAAGAATCACTTGTTTTGGAGTTGTCTAGGTCAGTCAACCATGGGTACAAATTTTCAGCTTCAATAGACTTGCGTGTTGAAGCATTATCTCTCTGATCGTATGTCCGATTGATGCACCTTTTTGGTATGTTGTAGTAGAGACATAGACAAACATCTTTTGTTAAGGAAACATTGTCATATTCCTCACCCATTGGCATGTTTTTCTGAATCAATGACCTGAAGTGTGTTGTATCTCCTCTGTAGAGGTCATGGCAACATCTTGTAGAAGATTTTGACTTGTGCCCGTCCGTTGTGGAAGTTTTGAAAAGAGTTTATATTAATATATTTTTACGTGTACTCGTCTTGATATGAATCCTTTGTTCTTAGAACAATTCGATCCATCAAGTAACATTTCCAGGTTGAGGCCCTAGAGAATGGACAATTGATGAAGCCAGTCATGAGGATGTGGCTCCTAAGACCATTGTCGATGCTGAAACTGCAGCTAGAGTTGCTCTAGAAATTATTGTAGATGTTAAGACCACGACTGGTGTTGCTTCAGAGACCATTGTTAATGTTAAGACCACGGCTGGTGTTAGTATTATCTCTGACCCTCATTCAGTGGTCCCCTGGAGTCGTTGCATGCTATGACTTTGATGTGAAATAGCTTCGTCAAGGAATGGATATTGTTGCGGCAGATAGTAAAAGCAACGATACAGTCTCAACTCTGGATGTGATCGGTGGGGAGAGGAAGTTTCTCAGTCGTGCAGACGTAGAGAGGTTCCATTGATAACGTCACATCAAGCTTCAATGACATGCTATGTGGGTCACATTGATTGAAATTGATTTGAATTGATCTTCCAAGAAGATCAAGTCCCTAAGTGTAGCCCAGAGGTGTTCAATCATTTTATAGGAAGATATATGTTGAAAGGATTCGTGACATCAATGAATGAATGATGTTGCATATGCAGGAGTCTTATCATGAGAATAGTGAAGATTAACTAATTGTAGTTCAGTTACATTCTGATCGACTGGGTCCCGAATCGGTGTATATAGTCACCAGGATACTCGTCATCTCAAGGTACAAAGGTGTTGGTGCTGATGAAGTGGCATTTGATCCATTCACCTTTGTAAGTTGGTCTGCTGGCTCTTTGACCAATTTGTTTTCATTCCATACGTGAGTGCATAATGGAAATTCCTCATGATGGTTCTATAGTATATGTGGAAATTCTTGCAATATCATTGGAAAATATCCGAGATGTTCTTTGCATGTTTGGACATCATCTCAGTAGAGAATGTCCCAATATGATGCTTGATTTGTGGAGGAGTTGAATTCATCCACTTAGTAAAATATTGTATAGGAGAAGTTACCCATTCATAAAGGTCTCGCAATAGCAGCGGTGCTCTTGTTAGAAAAATTGAATCCACATGGTAGAAGAGCACGTGGGAAACTCAATAGAAGAGATGTGAATGGAGTGAGACTTGCCTAAGTACGGAACCTCTTAACATACGATTCTACGTCTTCGCTGGGATCCTCATTTAACTCCATCAGAGTTTAAAATTCCTCCAATAGCATGAGGATGGATCGTCTACCAAGTGCTCTGGATTAGGATTTTCTTTATCAGAGAGGTACGCCGATGGAGGTGTTTTGTCAACAATTACCCTGTCCTCGTTTAGTCATGCTCGTCCAAGGATCATGTTGTATCATGGGTCTTCCTTGATTATGTAAAACTGAGTTTCTGTCCAAGTAGAACCCATCTTCATCTTCATAGTGATGTGTCCATATGCATTCTTGGACTTTCCTTCATGGTCCCCGATTGATATAGGAGCATGAATAGCCTCTTGTCGAGTGATTCCAACGGCTCAGAGTGTCTTGGGAGGAATGATGTTGATGGTGGTGCCGGCATCGATCAGTGTTCTTCCAAACTCATTTCCTTTGAGGTTGACTATGGAAAGCAGTTCCTAATCGTATAAATTATTGTCTGTGACTGGTGGTTCAGGAGGTATTTCTGAAAAAGATAAGAGATTTCCCGACACAACGTGGTTGAGAGTGGTGAAAATGTCTTTTCATTGTGCTTTCGATAGGTAGAGCAACTCACATAGATGGTTTATCAAGGATTGAACTGCTTCGTTGACCGGTTCTTCAGATAAAGTGAATGCTCTGACTGGGAGAGGGTTTCGGTGTACTCCTTCAGTCCCCAAGTGTATCTCTCCTAAGTTCTATTATTTCTTGTTCTGTTGGAGTAAGTAAGGAGAGACCAGATCTTCCCTTGGATATTGTTGACGTTGAGCAGTGTTGGAGCTATTTTTAGTGCCTTTTGCATCTTCCTGTGATGCTGGAATTGAAATTAATGTTGCGTGCTTAGGTTGTTCCTCTGAAGTTGCAGTTTTCTTTTCCCTCCTTCACTCACAACACCCACAAATGGTTGAATGTTGTATCACTCACTGTGAATCGTCTGTTAACACAAGTATCACATGCTTCTTCATTTCTAGAAGTTCTCCCTCTTTCCATCAAAGCTGGTGTAGTTATATTCGATTGCGTGAGTCTAGGCAAGAGTCTCTTGCATCAGGAGCACTAGCGTTGTAGTAATGAACCAACGCCAGATGAACCTTAATATGGCAGATGAATCGTGGCAGATGAACCAATGCCAGATGAACCAATGGCAGACATACCAATGGAAGATGAGTGACTAATGAAGAGACCAACTAGAAAAGAGGGAGAATCCCAGAGAAGGAGGACCGACCAAGGTGGTGGGACCGGTCAAAGGTAGGTCCAATTATAGATTAAGCACGAATTTGGTAGTCAGTAGGACTATACTTTGCGTACCATGTCGTCTCTATATAGCTCTGTAGAGCTATGGTATTTGAAGCAAGAGAGTTTAGGCTTTGGTAAAAAAGAGCATAACATTTCCAATGGAATGAGGAAACCCTAAGATAAAATAAAATAATAAAATTTTGGAGAAAAATATGGGAGTGAGACCGACCAAGGGACTCCGGCAGGTCGGCCGGTTGGGATCGGTTCCACAATCTCCCTATTTTTCTTATTATTTTATTTCTTTCTCTTGTTTGCTCTTTAAAGCTATGTTATTCGAAGCTATGTTTGTAAGAGCATTATTGTTATTTACACCCATGGGTGTTAGCTTTTTTATGACAATTTCAGACATGATGTCCTTTAGTAAAAACACTATAGATTCTTCATACAATGTCCATTTTCGATGATCAACCCCAATTCAGAATGGAAAATCGCTGGCTACATTCCTTCTTGGAAGCATTTAGGTTTTGAACTCGTTTAGGTCGCCAAAATGGAGCAAATAGTAACCCTCTAGATGAAATTCTGACAGTTTTCAACTTGTAGTTCATCTAGGTTTTAGACTGTATCTCTTAGACAGTTACTCGGAATAAGATGCCCTTTTAGTATGTTGTAGTGGGAAAATAGGGGAACATATGTTGCTTAAAAAATTTTGCCCCATTCCACACCCATTGTGAAGTTTTTGCAAGGTGATATGACGATGTGTCATAAACCAATACTAGGGTTTTGTTGTATTTCAACCAATATTGGGATTTAACGCGACCAATATTGAAATTGTGTATTGTTTAAGCTCGACCGATCATTATTGGAGCTTTGACTTTGCATATGGCGCGACGACGACTTAGTACCTACACGAAGATGTGATGTTTCGACTTAGTGCACCCGTGCGCAGCTTGCTATGCGTTATGATCAATCAACGTTATTCAATTAGAGTTTGAATATTGATGCAAAAATATCACTCTAAATATTCAACCAAGGAATATAAAGAGGAATCAAATTGATATATACTAGTAGGAAATCTATCTAGGAGCATTAATATCCACTCATGAACAAAGAGGTGTTTAGATGCTTATTGTATAGTAAGAGATCATCTGGGAAATAATTGTAATCAACACCAATGATACTTTGAGGACAGTGATGCTCTATATTAGTCATTAATTCATCTAGGAGCTTCCCTATAATTGTAGAGGAGTAAGCACTGAGTTGCACAATACTAGTGTTGTATGAAGAATATTGAGAGCTCAACCGGGTGAGGCTCTAATACCATATGTATATTTTCAGAGAGAGTATATGATCAATGTGAGATGCCTATAGTGAGCGTTCGATATTTTAATTCTCTTGTGGAATGTAAAGTATGAATTTTATGCTTTTGACATCGGGTCAGTAACATATATAAAATTCTATTATTTCTTTAGTTCTACTGCTGGGTGATGATTTTAATATTTTATCCTTTGTCAAAAATCCACTATCTACAATGCCATGACGTTCTTACCATCTTCTGGGTTTTGGCAGGTTTGTGAAGAGGTTGGCATTGATATTTCTCCGCAAGTTAGTGTTTGGTAAGATGTTTATTCATTTAAAGAAAATTAATACAATATGCAAACTATCATTAGCTAACGTGCATTACCTGTTTTTAACAGTTATCCCAAGTTTCTAAAGATGTGATCGTATCCAAGTAATTAAATGTCAGAGCAGATATGGGAAAAAAGCGTATACTAGCCTCAAAGACGGATTCATGTTACACTCTCTCCCTAAATACTGTTTTAGAAAAAGGTGAAGTGCTTCAACAGAATACCAGGGCCGTTTAAAAGGAAACTGATCGTAGTGAGGCTGAGACAATGATTCGATACAAAATTTATTTTGGCATTCACAAACTTGTGCCGAAGGACAAGTGACTTTATGATATGGAAATGTATTCGGCAATGTTGTATATTGAAGAGTTATTTTAGGAATGGATTTGGGTTTCCTAGTTCTAGGTGGGAACCTAAAAGAGTATTTCCTATTTTAGAAGGTGTCTAATATTTTATATGGAAACCTAAAAGGCTTCCATTGTCTAATATATGGAAGGTGCTTCCTAATATTATCTAGGGATTTTTGGTGGCAAAGTTTATAACCTATATAAATAGGTACTAGGCCGTGTTGAGATTATTATGAATATAGAGAGAGATCGGTGAGATATTTCTTGTGTTAGCTTTAGAGAGAAAATCTAGGTTTTGTGGTGAATGCAATTGGTGAGGAGCAAGAGACAAGGTGATCGTCTCAGGTAATTGCTACGGGGTAAATCCTGCGTGCCTTATGAGTTTGATTTACTTTCTCGTTCTTTGTTATTATATGTGCTTAGTTTACTTACTATTCACCATATCATTCTAAGATCCTGTATTTCGTGGTTTTGTCAATACCTGAAGTGATTGTCTGCAGCAGTTCCTTCAGGGGAAAAAATCTTGACACTTTTTACATCATTTTCATTGTTGTTGTAGAATATTACCAAGTTCTGAAATTGATGACAATTCTTAAGTTGATACCAATTGCTTTTGTCTTATTCTTCTATTTCTCAGCCAAAGTGAAATTTTAGATTAATAAAGGAAGATACTAATATTTTAAGGAAAATACTAATCCAAAGATCCAATAGTTAAAATTATTTTGTTTTATATGGATTCGTATTACTACTAATACTGGTATCCCTTATATCAATCTTGATTTTTTATGCTAAAACCTTATTGAAATAAGAAAATTGTATTTTCCATGTTCTTATCCTTCGTAAAACCACATTCTTTTGAGTTTTGACAATTCTTATTCCTATCCCTCTTCTGAAAAGAGAGAGCTTAACAAAATTATGTTTACAGAGTGAAATCCTAGACGCTTCAGCTGAAAAAACCATCATCTCCCACTTACTACTCCTAGAAAACAGTAGGGAGCCAACAAAGCAAGCTTGTTTACATCTTCAATGATAATAAACCTCAATAGCAACATCTTTATTCAGTCGAGTATCATCACTAATTGTTTTGCTAATCCAATTTTTGTAGCATTAGAGCGCAATCAGGCTATTACTATAAACCTCCATAGAAGCCCCGGATTGATATAGCAGGCTCAATGTCAAGAATCATTAAATTCACAAATTCAAATGTTGTGTCGAATTCAATTTTAGAGCGCAATCAGGCTCTTACTATAAACCTTCATAGAAGCCCCGGATTGATAGAGCAGGCTCAATGTCAAGAATCATTCAAATTCACAGATTCAAATATTGTGCCGTAATTCAATTATTGCAGCAATATAGTGGGATAAAGTCTCTGAATTTGCCAACGCTGCAACGTGTAAATGGTATCATGTTTGCGAGCGCTAGAGTTAATTTTATACGGAGGGGCAGTGGGGCACCACATACTTTTAAGCTTCTGGAATTTCTGAAACTCTGACACTCTTCCTCTTAAGTTTTTAATTATCTGATTAGAAGATAACCGTTTTCAGATTTAACATTAATCAATGTTCGTGGAGCTGATTAGATTTTTTTTATTTTTCTTTATGCAACTGATTAGATTACATATTTTCTTACTTAACTAATTTGACGTGGAACTGATATTTTATTTAGTTTTAAGCTGACTAAGATTGGACTTTAAGAGCTCTATTTAACCATATGATCTGCCTATGTCCCAAGTTAAATGCAGCGGCTAAACATGTAGATTATTGAAATGAGCTCTCCCAACTATAATATATAATATTCAAATACTATTATAATAGCGATAGCTGAATCATGTTGGAATGGTTCATGGACCGTGGTAAAGTTCTTCGTTTTTGTCTACCACTACCGAGCTATAGGCTTGGATCGAAGGTTTTGGTTATAAGGATATTTTGTTGCTGCCCCCTTATAATAATATATATGACTTTATAAATGTTATAGCCAGTGATGAAGCCAAAAATGATCGTAAGAGGGGATAACAATAATTCGATTGTATCATAAGCTCAAGGCAAACAACGAATAAAAACACAATTTTCATGTTATTTGTGTCTATATAGTCAATCGGCAAAATGAGTCAATTTCCCCCACTTATCTATACCTAACTCTGTCCCTGATTGTAGAAATCCATAACTTGGATATAACTCTGTCCCTAATTGCCGAAGTCCATAACTTGGAGTTAGTCAGATTACGGTTAAATAGATAGGTTTGCAATGAGAAAACGTGGAGAAGTTGGTTGGACTTGGAGTAGCTTATAAGTAACAGAAACTTAAAACTGTTTTCCATCTTTTAACCCGCTTTCTTTACCAACCTCACCATATCTCAACCACTATACACCCGAAAGCATTCATTCACACGCTACACAAAGATAGTCCTTTTGGCATCACTTATGCTTCTCTATTTCATTTCTTGTAAACGAATTGAAGCCAAAGATAGAGACAACTTTCGTGCCTATTTTACAAACTGCTACAATTTATCGGGGTTATTAAATTCCACGAAACGCTACCAAATATGTTTTCTTTTAAATCGATAAGTTTTTTTAGTGCCAACGAACTTTGAACTCTAGGTCACTGATATCAACCATTTAATGACTTTATCACAGTATTACAGTAATATTGGATTACCAAGTATGTTTTAATAATTAAAGGATGGTTAATGTTTAGCAGTGGAAATGCTCGTAGAATACCCTGTCACAGCCTTATATTTTCCTTTTAAGTCAGTTTTTTTATTTCTGCTTTTGTTTGTTAGAAATTAGGAGTAGTTTTTGTGTTAGCCCACCGTAAGTACTCAACAAACATTTGCGAAAGATTATACTTAAGTCTTAGAGTGTCCACAGTCGTTGGACCAAATGACGGACCAAGTCCATATTTGGTCTTTGGTCCGGATTTTACACTGTTCACGATAAAAAATGGTCTGATTTCCGGACCAAACCAACTATAGTCGCGCGGGCATGTAGTGAACCGTCTGGTTCTAGGCGATGCATGTAGTTAACCGTCTGGTGGCAAACGGTCGTTTAGGATTACGTTTCAAAACACGGGCGTTAACCAAATTTATGCCATTCACCCAAGATTACGCCTGATGAAGCGTTACAGTAAGAGCACGCCCAGTTATAGGCGTTAACCAAATCAACGCCCCAATAAAGCGTGAAGCTAGAGATCCGCTTGATAGGGCGTAATGCTAAGGCTTCGCCCCACTTCAAGCCCACTTCAGAAGTTAATAATATTTCATTAAAACATAAAACGTTTAAGTAGACTAACATTTGATTAACATTTCAAATTAAATGTTCAAATGTAATGTTCATTAACGTTAATCTACTGGAACTACTTTCTGATAAAATGTTCAATCTAAAATATAATGTTCATTAATATTAATTAATCTAATGAAATGTTCAAATAAAAACTAACTAACTAATTAATAGACTTAAACATTTGAACATTTCAAACGTAATTATAAACAACCGCCCCATTAATAGACTTAAACTAATTAATAAATTTAAACATTTCAAACGTAATTGTAAACAACCGCCCCATTAAACGTTTGAACATTTTAAAAGTTTAAGTAAACTACCGCCCCATCAAGCATTGGTGCATCCGTCCGCCTGGTGAGTGAACATTTATTTAGAGATCCGTCCGGTGTTTCAAGAGGTTGGCTAGCTGCATGCCTGTCTTTTTTCGCACACGATGCACTTGCACGTGTAGACAATTGATCGGCCGTATGGCTATTAAACCGCCCCATCAGGCGTAATTTTCTTTACCGCTTCTCATCAAGCGTTCAACCAAATATCCGCCCCCACAAGTGTTTTCTTAGAGGTACGCCCGTCTCAACAAACGTATACCCAGATGTCCGCCGATCTACAAGCGTTAGATTAAACAACCACCCGATTATTTTTAATCGTTAATCCGTAGCGTTCAGGTCGGATCAAAGAATAAAATTCTTACTCTTTAATCTTTGGATTTGATCCTATAGCCGTGGACGCTCCTAAGACTCTTAACAGTATGTGTACACTGCAGACCTATGGCGGCTATCGCAAAGTAGTAGCATATACATTTCTGTAATACAGCTGTTCTATTTATCAATTTAATCATTGGAAATGGAACTATGGAAGTAAAACTCAATTTGGGTTCCATCTTTCTTAATCACCAACACTTTTTGCCTAAACCGTGTATAAAACGTAAAACGAGTAGACATAGACAATCTGTGGGACCCATAACCTTAGTGATTTCAGGACCCACAGTTTTAGTGTGTCGTTAGAAATATAGATGAATGTTTTAAAATAAAATAATAAAGTTGTGATTATAATTAAAATCATGGTAAGACTAAGTACTACTAATTAGTATTAGTATCCTCTTCCTTTGATGACGATGATGGTGATTAATAAATGAGTGTTTGGTGGTTAAGACATGTGAGGTGGTAGGTTATGTGGGGGTTGCATTTGGCAGCTTAATTAGTGGGGAGTGAATACGTCGCAAATTTGGGATGAAAGAGACACGTTTTGGTCAACATTAGCCGTGTACGATGAAGCTCACAAATGATTTTTCACCTATTGTTTGTGACCTTTTCAAACAGGGCATCCACACAATCAACAAAAAATTGTAGAGACGATCTCAACTACGATGCAGGGGAGAGTGTTTTTTTTTTTTTTTTTTTTTGAATCATTGGGAAGGCTCATTTGGTAAAGTGGTTACCCATGTACCTCCCAAGTTATTACAAACGGAACATAGAATTTGTAAAACTTAAAAAGATAGCGTATAAGATAATTATAAATATATTTTCTTTATCCCAGAAAAAGTGATTTTTTTTTCTATATATATTATATATTTTTTAAATAAAAATAAAAATATGAAAATATTATTTTTCTCAGCTATTTGCCTTAACTAATGGATAAGCTTTTTATGGATAAAAATTAGCAAAATTTAGTCCATCCGGTAGATAAGTTATTTTAGATGGTCCAACTAGTAGATCAAATTCTTTTTGACACGAAATTAATATTATATATATTCACAATAAAACTATATAACATGTGGCAAGTGAGTGTTCCTCAATTAACAAGACTGATAAGAATATATCAAATATCTTACTACACTATCCCACATAATTATAGGGAAGGTAACCAAACGGCTGATGGTCTTGCTAATCATGTTGTTGATGCCAGTCAGACAAGGAACTTATTAACAAAAATATGGGACCCGACAATCTCAGATTTTCTTAACCAAACTATACTAAAAAACTCTATTAGTACTAATTATCCTCGTGTAATTTCTTTCCAAAATTAACAAATTTTTATTTATGCTTCAGAGAAAAAAAAGTATCATTAAAAGATCTCGTACTCTTATGGTTAGAAGAATTTGACACCACACCTCATCTAAGAGTTTCCACAGTCACGTGAGCAAAAGGTGGACTAAATCCATATTTACTCTTTGGTCCGCCCATAACCAATCATAGTAGGACGAGTAAATTTGGTTATGGTCAAGTTTTTCTAGTGTTTAGGGCTAAATTTGGTCTGAAATCCAGATCAAACCCAAATTTGGTCGAGCATCAAGCGTATGTATAGGGGAACGTCTGTTGGCAGGCAGCCATTTTGATGAACGTCCGTGTACAAAATTAAACCAGGCGGACATTTGGATGAACGTTTGATGGCAGGCGGATAGTTGGACGAACGTCAGTGTACAAAATTAAACCAGGTGGACATTTGGACGAACGTCTGTTATTCGGTATACTCTTCGACCACTGCGTTTCTCACGGACTATAACCAAAAAAATTTGGTATCTGATCTTTGGTTTTGGTATATACTCCGCTCATGATTGTGGACGCTCTAAGTTGTAATCCAAGCAGTGTAGTTAATTTCGGCCGGTACGGCCGAAATATCGCCGGTTTTACCGGTATCGGCCCTCACCCGATACGAAACAGTCTATACCGGTGGAACGGTTTTTGCCCGAAAATATCGGCCGATATTGACCGATACGGTTTAACCGAAATGGTCGAAATGGACCGGTACGGTCGAAATTATGATTTTTAATTAAAAAAATAAAAATTAAAAAATTCCTTATCATTGTTCTAGGGTTTTCAATTGTTACTCATGTTTTTTATAGTATTTTAGAAAAATGAGTATTAGTTTTATATCTTAATGGGTCCAATATAGAAAAACGTTTGATATAATAATTATAGGTATAAAATATATGGACCGATATTTACCGATATTTGGAACCGAAATATCCTCGATATAAAAGAGTATCAGTGTATCGTTCTCGACCGGTATAAACCGAAATCCGATATTAACTACATTAAATCCAAGTAGCATAAGGTCAAAATAGTCATTGCTCCTCAAAAAACCAGTAATGAGTAATGACTTTAAAATATATATTCATACTTTCCCGTAAAAATTATACTTAATCTAGAGAGATAGAGAAAGTAGAAGAGAGAGAGCAGCGAACGACACTGAGGGCGAAATTAGAAACCGTCACGAACTCACCCCTCTTCTCTGTATTCATTCCTTTAAAGACAAGAAGAAGACTACTTCTTCACCGACTTCATTAAACTCTTCATTCATTCTTTCATCTCCAATCAACAAAAAAAACTCTATCAGAATACTGAGGTTTCTCTCGGTTCGTTCGTTATGGCTACTGAAGATCTAGAACGAGGCGGAATAAAGAACAGAGGGGATAATTATGGCGTTAACAATCCAAATTACACCAACAATTATCAAGCTTCCACAGGATCATATTTCCATGAACATAATTCAGAACGTGGATGGACGTCATGGTTAATACCTATGTTTGTTGTAGCAAATATAGTTATGTTTATCATAACTATGTATATTAATGATTGCCCTAAACATATTAATGATAGAGGTTTCTCTGGAGGTAAATGTGTTGCTAGAGGTCTTGGTAGGTTTTCATTTCAACCGCTTAAAGAGAATCCACTCTTTGGCCCTTCTTCTGCTACGTAAGTATATTCCAATTTTGTACCTTTTTTTTGTATGAATTTGGGGGTTTTGGGATGGGTTTTTTTTGTTTGTTTTCTTTTCATTTTTGATGTTTAGAGTTGAAATTGTTGATGAATTTGGTGTTAGGGTTATACTTCATTGTGATAATTTTTTTAGTCAATTGAGATATATCGTGATTGAATTTTAGTTTGGTTTAACTTTACTTGATATAGGGGAGAACTGTTCAGTTGATTTTTGGGTTAGTTTTTTATTTATATATTTTTTATAAGTTTTGGGATAGAATTTCTTCAAGTTGGTGACCTAATCTTACATAGATTTGGGTGATAATAATTTTGTGCTTCTTTTGTTTAATCTTCGCTTGTTGTGTTCTATCCAAGTTGGGATATGAAACAATGTTTTTTCTGGCAGTGATTTTTTTGTGTTTGGTCACATGCTTTTTGCTGGTTCAGTCAAGCCATTTGCCTACTAAGAATGGAAAAAGAGGAATGTAGGAAGTTTTTTCAATATTAGTAATGCAAGTGGATTTCTCTTAGTTTTGCTGGTTCAGTGTTCTAAACTCCTTTTGTTGTGGATGTCTGTAGCATGGCAACTTTTTTCACCATTTAATGAAGCCATTTTAGGATAGTAATATCTGTCCTGCATGTCCTTCCATCTTTTGTTTATGTTTTTTTGTAGGTGTCCATATTTCTTCTGTTTATGTGTTTTTATAGGTGTCCAAATATCTTTTCCGTATATTTATGTTAGGTATTTAGTGAACTGTGTCTAGGCTTTGTTTAATTTCTTTCATTGATCTTCTCATTGTGCCCAACATCAATTTTCATCTGGAAATTCGCTCTACTATTATATAGAGAGTAGTAATAGTAAAAATTACAATAATTGCTTGATTTGTATAAATTATGTGTTCATGATTACTAGAGTGAAGATGAAGTTTGTTTCTGTTCTGTTTTTCATCCCTCTTCTTTCTGTCTTTGAAATAAATCTATGACTCCTTGTTTTCTTCCTTCATTTTAACTTAAGTGTTTCCTTGAAATAAATCTATGCCTCCTTATTTTCTTCATATGCATAAATTGTTAACTCTGTTTCGGTCTTATTCGTGACTACACAGATTGGAGAAGTTGGGAGCCCTTCAATGGCAGAAAGTGGTCCATGGGAATCAAGGATGGCGACTTTTCTCTTGCATATGGTTGCACGCAGGTGTCATTCACGTTCTTGCGAACATGCTGAGCCTTGTCTTCATTGGAATTCGTCTCGAGCAGCAATTTGGTTTCAGTAAGTATTTCAGTTTTGCATACACAAGTCGCTACAATTTGTTTTTGTTTTGAATGCTAAAGATGAGAAAATTGGTCACGGACTCATTTTTGGAAATGAGTGTTCTAAGTAACCTAACACTTCATGTTGGTGGTATAATGTTTCAGTTCGGATTGGTGCAATCTACCTGATAGCTGGCATAGGTGGAAGTGTTCTCTCTACTCTTTTTATCAGAGGCAATATATCTGTTGGTGCATCTGGTGCTTTGTTTGGACTTCTTGGAGCTATGCTATCAGAGCTTTTAACAAATTGGACCATATATGCCAATAAAGTAAGCTTGATATTTTTTTATTATTATCTTAAATTGTTGCAAAGTGGAGTGGACTCAAATGTATTTTCTAGTTGTTTTTATGGGTTTGCAGTTATTCTACAAGCATTCAAGGGTCATGATTGGTCATTTTTTTGTGTCTTTCTTTACTTAATGCATCCTACTTACAGTGTCAATCCTTTCCTCTTCCCAGGCTGCAGCTTTGATTACGCTTATCTTCATGATTGTTATCAATTTAGCTGTTGGATTACTACCTCACGTTGACAATTATGCACACGTTGGTGGATTTCTTACTGGTCTCTTACTTGGATTTGTATTGTTGCTCCGACCTCAATTTGGTTGGATGGAACGTCGAAACCTCCCAGCCGATGTTCGTGTGAAATCCAAATATAAGGTCTACCAGTGGGTACTTTGTTTCCTTGGACTGGCTCTTTTGATTGTTGGGTAATACTCTACTGTTCATATTCTCATTGTTTATGTTTTTCATCGTTAAAACGAACAATTTCATCCAAATTCTACATCGTGATATTAACCATCACTTCCTTTCCCCAATTTGGTGGTTGCAGATTGACGGTGGGACTTGTGATGCTGTTTCGAGGGGAAAATGGTAACGATCATTGCAGTTGGTGTCATTATCTTAGCTGTGTGAGAACCTCAAGATGGAAGTGCGACAATTGATTGATATAGAGAGTCAGGCGCCATTCTCTTCATGGCTTTCTGATCTTACTTCTCTCTTATATCTCTCAGTTGGTTTCAGTTGTGTACATCCATGCGTAGTCTCTGTAGTATAGACATCAAGAAAATCGCTTATCATCTCTGCATATCCTACGAATTACAAACAACGAGAGTTATGTTTGTGTGTTTATGTTAGATTTTCATGTTCTTTTGTATATCCTACAAAAACACAGGTTGCATTTTGTTTTTTCTCTGACATGTATTCTTTTAATCTTTGCTTGATATTCTTTTGGTGTATATACCATTATTCTCAATAGCTGCACTTTTGTTTTTCTAGACTCCACATCTTATTTCTAACAGGAGACCTTCAGTGTGAGAAATTGGCCTAATTCATTTCTCCCAGAACTCCATTGCTGATTAGTCAAGGAAACTAGAGTTTGGGGGACTTATGTGACAATAGGTCAGATCAGATGCATTAAATTTCTTGGTGTTTTCAGCAGTTGTTCCCCCATGGAGAGTATGTTCTTGCAAACTAATGGCTTTTGCGAGTTTTAAACAGGAGGCCTTCAGTCTGCGAAATAGAAATTAAGTAAAAAAAAAGTTAATTGGCTTCGCCCAGGTTTGAACCGGAGACCTTCAGTGTGTTAGACACACTGACGTGATAACCAACTACACCACGAAACCGAAGTGCTAATGCCCCGTCAAAGCCTATATTATCTGGGTATCTTTTCAACTACTCACAGAGTCGCGCTAGGCCATTATGCTACTGGCAGTGGTGACCGGCCGACTGGGGACGGAGCAGAACCCTGGTAGCATTCCTAGCGCCAAGTTAGGATTTGGTAATTCATAGGGCAACCACAATGATGGTAGATAGAGGTGATGCCGTGTTCCATAACTCGGGTGGGAATGCAGTGCGACACTACATCGATAATTATTGCCAAGATCGGAATCCGTAGAGATACTGCATTGATAACTATTGCCAAGCAGTACAGAGCCGGGAAATACTTGCATCCAATTCTAATTGGCACTATTGTACAGCTACTTTACAGTCTTTACCTATGTAGTTCTGCCAAACAGCGGCACCATCCTTCCTAGCAGTGCCAGAACTTGTAATAAAAATCACTGTCCTCTCTTCGCTGGCTCGAATGGTACTCCATAACCATTTGCTTAGTTCAATTTTGAATTTAAATCCCTCTTGTCATAGTGGGGTTAGTAAATATCAGTATAGAACATATTTAAATAACATGAGTTAAAGGTACTCTGGCAGAGTACCTTCTAAATATCAGTATAGAACATATTTGCCAAAATTAATTGAGTTCTTTCTTTGCAGGGAGCTTAAACATAGATAAAACATGGTATAAAGTAGGGTTTACACCTTTCTAACAACAAAAGACAGTAAGCATAAGACAACCCTAGAGAAAAGAGAGATACATTCACGCTTACAATTCAACTATATGTTACGATTTACTGTTTCGTGGCTACTACGAACTGGCATTCCAAGTCTATCCAATCTGCCTGAACCAGGATAAGCCTTGCTAGTGAAGTTGGTATGCAATGTTGAACTTCTTTGAGTACTTGATGACCTAAGTTCACCGAAGCCGAGATTAGAATACTTCTTTGAACTAGATTTTTCAAATTCAAGCCGTTGTTTAGGTGCGCTTTGAGATCTCACTTTAGCTTTGAATGATTCAGTGTTCGACATGTAATTGGGGTAATCCGAATACCCACTTAGAAAACTTCCTGAACAGTCGCTTTTTGCAGGTGTGAAAGGACCTCTTCTTTCACTACCAGGACGCGAAGATGCCGAGTAGAACTGCGGGCTATTATCAGCTGTGCGAAAAACTGTATCTTCAACTTCACGTGGAAACTTTCTGCGGCTAACAGATTGAACTTCGCCTGAAGATGTACTTGGAGCTGATAGTTGGGCAGTTGTAGAGTCCTTAGAGGGTGAATCCATTGTCGTATAGCTGTGACTGGCTCGATCTTGATTTGAGGCATGCCTTGCCGATGAGGAATACCTAAGTTTCGAGTTACCATGGGGTTTCCCAGGATCTATTTCGAGGATTTTATCACTCTTTTCATCATCAGGTGGCCCAATTCTTCTATTTTGATTCTCATCCATCCAATGGTCTAACCAATTCCAACCTGTTTGAGCTTTTTCAGAATCAACAATATCCCTAGGATTTGAATGTGACCCATTCCTCTGCAAGTAGTTGGCAAAGAAAAGCAACTGAGATTTCCCCTATAAAGCTTCTCTGATACTTCATGAAAATATTATATTGATCTACAAAAGCTTACCTTCAGGGATGATGAGCGTTCATGTCTCGTACTGTTTGAGCGAACACCACGGTCATATTTCTCAGGAGTTCCAGGACCCTATTAGAAGATTGAACAAGCAAAGTAATAGCCATTTCATTATGTCAGATAGCATTTTTGTGTTTACAAATTTAAAATTGCAGACATTATAAAAAAAATAAACTAAGAGGAACAAAAAAATAGGCTTAAAAGAAAGCTTACGGGTTGGTGAGATAAGGAAGGTTTCCGGTTGTGATGATATCGAAATTCTGAACTATGATTACGACCAGATCGTGCTCGAACTTGTACTCTTACTAGCGCTTGCATGCATCGTAGTGTATCTGTTGTCTTCTTTCTGACAATGTGCCCTCTTACTAATGCTTGAAGCTTCACCAACCCTTTAAGCGCACGTAAAGCTCTCCTTGCCTTCAAAATATACAACAGGCAATAAGAAAAAAGAGATTGCCCCAATCCATATCTAAAATTACATTAAGACAGACAGGATAGAATCTGAAAACATTAGCTGTATTCTTTTTTGCTGTACTCTTTTCACTTTAATCTGGTGAATATCACATTCTATTGCAGCACTCATAAGGCCATAACAGCTTTTTGTGACAGAATATCACCAAATAAAACTATTCCCCCTTTTCCAGAATTTGGGCTGTTCACGAAATCGGAAAGCTCACTTTCGCAAACAAGTCAACAACTAGTCATAGAACTCGTAACTAGATTGAAAATCAAAAGCTAAACCAACTTCCACGATGGAGTAATAATCCCATTAACTCTAAAAAGTTAAGTCTAGACTATAATTTTACCTTAATAATCAATTAATTCAAATGCGCCCACATAAAAAAATGTCAAAAAGAATAACACCCAACTCCTAAAAAGAGACATACTAGAAGCTCTAGAAAGTGATCCCAAGTGATTTAACTAAAGTTAGTGATCATTATCATAACCAAGCGGCGGGATGAAAAACAAAAGTTTCGAAATTTGAAGATTTTTTTTTTCCTTTACAGACTTTTGAAAACAAAGACAATTTCAAAAAAAAGAACTTGTCAGGTAATGATTTTTCTTCACTCACTTAAACAAAACCTAATCATTTTAGTCTTTTAACATTGAAAGGGTGGGGGGTGGGGGACGAGACATAATAAGTCTAACATTCAAGAAGAAAATGACTTCTCACTAACCAACTTCCTCCACCCCACCCACAGACTTTAAAAGTTAAGCACGATTATCTGACTAAATTGGCATTTACACATCATTAATCATTATAGTACATCAATCAGTCAAGTCACCCCCACCATTACCACTCTTCAACCCCTATTCTAGCCACCGACATGAAACATATAGAGCCACTCTAAATTTCAAAGGTCAAGTTGGTTGAACAAAAAATGAGCAGCGTCATTTTCTGCTGACAATGCTAAAGTTTTTCAAGCAGACTACCTCTAATAACTTTCTATCTGACCATTCCGACAGGGCTTAATATAGCATAAGTAGTTCCTAAGATAAAATCTAGCAGGCTCCTGTTTGCCATGGACAATGCATTCTGTAGACCATCCAAAGGTGCACTGAAACCAGACGTCGTCATCGGTAAACTAAAATTACTAGCATACCCTTCAAACAATAATCATAAAAGTGTTTGGACAATGATTATAGAAGAAGAAGATAAGCTCTAAAGTTCATCACCTCTCCTCACCTGCACTTCAATTGACCAAGTCAACTAAGTGTACACACTCTAAATTCTAACCAACGGTTCAGATTAAATTAGACAGCTCACAGTTTTTTGACCGAGTCAACCAAAAAAATCAATCTAATTTTACATTTGTAATCAACCTAACATCATCATCAAACGGTCTAAGTTTTATAACAGCAGTTTAACACCGTACATTATAAAGCTGTGGATCAAACCATTATCTCAAATAAGGAAACTGCTACACATAGTAAAGAAAGAAGAAGAGGCAAAAATCCATTAATGGAAATGGTAGTAGTCACGGGTGTTTTACACTCACTGCGCATTTTAGCAAACTCTCACCCCCACCATCAATAATGAAAGAAAAACATAACACCGGATTTCAACAAAATGACGAAATTCTAAATTTAACCATTTTCTCTGCCAGTTACTAATTTCTTCTGATAACGTATTTTTCTTTAAAACGGAAATAAGATAATGAAACAAGTAACGATAAAAATAGATTAAAACGCGTTTTCTTAAAACAGAGTCTTTTACTATCCCACAGATTACGGTAACTAAAAACAGAAAAGAATAAATTTTTAACGAATCTGATTGTAACGTAATCCAAACAGAAAAAAACGTTACGAAATCTTACCAGATAGCCACGAAAAGCGGATTGAATCATCAAAGCAGAGAATTCTTCTCTTCTTAAACCACCATTTCCTCCGGTTGATGAAGAAGTACTAACATACGCCGTGGTAGTAACAACATTACGCCCACTACTACTAGTTAATTTAACAACAGCAGCTGCAGCATTCGCTGCTGCAACTGCAGCTTCAGCTACTGCAGCTGTTGCTGCTGCAACTGCAATTGCGTGTTTATTCTGATCTTCATCATTTCCTCTGTTATTATTAACTAGATAAGAAGAAGTTGATAATGAAGATGATGGAATTTCTCTGTAAGATGACCCTTTTCTTTTCTTTACTGATTTTGTATCCAAAATTGGTTCTTTGTGATTATCATTACTATTGTCTCTGAAAGATCTAAGGAAACCCCATTTTTTCTTACCTGGTTTTGTTGTTTCAGAAGAAGTTATCTCATCTTTCTTACTGTTACCACCTAATAATCCACGAAACCACCTTGCTGTTTTCCCCATTACATTAAATTAAAATGGTTTTTCCTCTGGTTTTCATTTTCACCAAACAAACACCACCATTTTCTGTTGTTTTTTTGTTTTTCTATGAAGAGAAGAAGAAGTAAGTGGAGATGAGGGAGGGAGTGAGTGAAGAAAAAACTGTGGAGTGCAGCGGAATTAGCCTAATAATTTTTATTTTTATATAGGCTGTGCTGTGGGGGTAAGAATGTGAAAGGAGAGGTCTGAAAAGGAATTTAAAGAAATACTAATAATTTTTAATGATACTGTGTACCACAGGTGTAACATAAGAAAGATAATGTGTGAATTTAGTTTAGCTGACGTAGGCATACATGGGGCATACATTTTTAATATTTTCCTACAGAGAGCAGCCAGGATAGCAGACGGTGGCTAAAGCAATGGGGACATAATGTGTATGGTTTTACGGCAGATATGGTTTACATTTGGCTTTTGAGTTGGATGCTCTTATATCCGAAAATGCAAGACATATTCCATATTTATCCTAAAAAAATTTATCCCATGACATGTGTGAGAGAATAAATTTTAAATGATGCGTGTCCAAAAATTATTGGAGAAGTAACAAGTTACGATAGATCAAGAAGCACCAAAGCAAAACATTATAAGAAGATCTGAAAAGTCGACAAGTTTAAAGATGATGCATGATTGACACGTATGTTGTGGGAAAGTACAGCGTTTTGTTCAAAACAGATAGCCTTAATTGCATGGCTGACACCAGGGTGCGGGAAAGCATGACTCAATAAAGAGTAATGATGAGTGTTGATCCATGTGAGACACGTATCAACTTCACAAGCTGCGGAACAAAAAGAGCCAAAGCATGACGATTCACTTTTAAGGAGCTACGTGTCAGACATGCTGTGATTCAAATAAAGCCGCAACTTTCATCCAAATCCAAAAGCAATAATTAAAATATAAGACCATAGAAGAGGTGCGGGATGATAAATACAAGACCACATAATAGTTGCGGGATGACAAGTGAGAAAGAATATGAGACAAATAATACGCTAACAGGATTGCATTGCGCTCCAGGAATGGATAAGAATGAATAGGTAGAAAGGAAGATTGGCGGGACCCATCAAATTGGCTATAAATACCAAGCTCATTAACAGGAAAAGGGGTTGGAAAATCTGGAGAGAAGTGAGGCTGAAGACATCGAAGTAATAGCAAAGAATTTAGGTATGAACTTATGTGTTTTATAGTTCAATCAACCCATGTTTAACATGATAGAGACTTTGTATCATAACTTTCTCTTGTAGTGAATCATGTTGATTATGATGAATAAATCAAATCATTTTACCCGTGGATGTAGACAGTCTGACTGTTGAATCACGTAAATGTTAGAGTCAATTCATTTTAAGTTGTCTGATTGATTATTATTGTTTAAATGATCATGTGAATAGGTTGTATGATAAGATATCGTACTTCATATTGTTTTAAACATTTTTGGTTGTGATCCAATGATGCTAGATTCTTGGTCATCACAATTTGGCGCTAGAAACAGTGAGGTAGTAAAGAATTTATTCTACCTGTAAAAAATTTCATTGTTAAAATTTTGAATCATGTATTGTTTGAAAATGTATTTATTTAAAGTATAATGATTAAGACTCATTTGGAAGAAAATGAATATTTCGTTTTCATCTGAATAAATCAGTTGATGAATATACAAATTTGGTCGATATGGCCTTATTCTTTATTCTATTATCATACATTTTTCATAAATGTTAAATTACCAAGGATATTTTTAAAATTGATTGATTTGAAAATTTAGTTCATAAATCTTCATCAAACAATATGTTATATTTACAAGTTCTTGGTTTTTTACGCTCAACAAAATTTCTGATTCCTGAAAAGTGCAGTGAAATCAGTTTTCAATGGAGTTTTCGAGTTTGGTATCAAATGTTTCCACATGAACTTACAAAACCTTTGGTAAACTAGAAAGTTATCTGTTTTGTGTGTCTTATGTTAAAACTAAGTGTAATATTTTATTTCAATCAAATTGTATTGCAAATTTATTGAGGATGAAAAAAAGAAAAAAAAACATTTGAAACACATAACTTATTATCTGAGCTCTTTTAGAATACTGCTAAAGAAATCTCTACAGCAACATAAAGCTAAGCCAAAAGGAAATCACAACATCTCATACGGATTCATATAAATGGAGTCAATATCACATAGAAGCATGCAAGATCAAGATGTCAATTCAAGAAATCAGGGGAGTCATGCAATAGGAGCTCCTCAACAAAGGGAAATGGTGGGAGAATCACGAGGGCAACATTCTGTGAATGACCAAATGAACAATTCTGAAGACCGCATAACTAGATGTTCATCTGAAGAAAATTCTCAAAATACTATTGACCACCTTAAACAATTACTGGAAGAAATGAACGATATGCGAAAGGAACAACGGACTTGTGCCGAAAAAATTGCACTTTTGACCAGAGAAAATCAAGTACTCAAGAAAGAGTCCAGCATGGTGCGGGACCATCTACAACTAGAAGACGGGGGAAAGAAGTAAGCTCCAGTAGACCTACAGGGAAAAGAGTGAAAGTCAATAAAGATCAAAAAATAATACTGGTGGAACCTGCATCCCATCAGCATGGTCCAGATAGGTTGAATCATGATGATTTAAGACTGCAAAATGACAAGTGGCAGAAATGCTATGAGGCCATGGAGCAAATGCGAGAAGAAATTAAGAATATGAAGAACAAAGAGGGCGGACGGTTAGAAGAAGCTAGACGAACGACATTAGCGTCGTACTTGGCATACGCACCAATGCCCCGAGATTGTAGTATTCCTATTTTTGAATGCTACGATGGGACAAAAGACCCAACAACCTACTTGAAATATTACAACCGCATCATGACACGTTGGGATCAAGACGATGTTGTTATGTGCCGGAATTTTCCATCAAGTTTGAAAGGAATAGCTTTGGCATGGTATGATAATTTACAAGAAGGGTCGGTGCATTCTTACACACAGTTGACCTGCAAGTTTTTAGAAGCATACATGTACAACAAGCCCACAGATGCGGGGATGGATAAGTTATATTCTCTTGCCTCGTGGCCAGAAGAGACCATTCGAGATTATACAGATCGATGGCAGACGGTCTGTCAAGCAATCGGTGATGTAATCCCAGAAGTCGCCATCAATAGCTATAAATGGGGTATAGCCAATCGAGGAAGCCAACTCTTTGTTGATAACCATAATACAAATCCAAAAAGTAAAGAGATCTCAGATATATCATTGAAAAATGTGCAAGATTGCAGGACATTCAGAGGCAACACCCGAGAATAATGTCTCAGCAACATGGAAATGCAAAAAGAGCCAATTTTATTAAGCCGTCATCTGGATTTGGGAAGAGGTTTGCGGAAAAAACTCCAAACATTGAATCAAAGCGAGGAAAGATGGAAGAAAGAAGAAATTTTATCCAACAATTTGAGGAGAAAATTTTCACTAGACTCAACACTTCTTATTCAGAAATTTTAAATGCAATAGAGAGAAGGCGAGATTTTTAGTGACCATGGACAAAAGAACACCAACCCGAACACACACAGAACTCAAAGGAGTATTGTGAGTACCATTGCTATCGGGGTCATTCCACAAACCAATGCAGGAATCTAATGCTGCAAGTGCAAAAGTTCATCGATGCGGGTGAATTAAAAGAATTTATTCAATTACCTGATCTCCCACCAAGGCCTAATAAGGGAAAAGTTGTTAACATTCCTCAAAATAATCAAACTATTAACATGATCACTTATTTTGTATCGGGACAGTCATCCCTGAGTGTTGTTGTTGATAAAAGATTACATAAAAGGGTCCGCAGTCATGAAGTTTTCAAGGTTGCTGGAAGAGTTACTGAAGAATGGGAAGAATGGATAGCATCCCCGCTAACTTTTTCTGCGAACGAGGTTGACCAAGAAATTGAAATGCACAATGATCCGTTGGTATTAACGCTGCCAGTATCTGGATAGAATATAAGGAAGATTTTAATGGATGGGGGCAGTTCTCTTAATGTTTTGTTTTATGATACTTTCAGAAGATGGGGTTACAAGATGATCAGTTAACACCTTCTAGCTACACCATTTATGGGTTTAACATATTAGCTTCAAAACCGAAAGGGGAAATCTTGCTTGATGTTGCGGCTGGACCGATAAGTATTCAGATCAAGTTTAGTGTTTTGGAGGCTCCATCTCCGTACAACGCCATCATTGGAAGACAATGGGTCCATCATTTGAAAGGGGTAACTTCAATGTATCACCAATACTTGCGGTTTCCAACACCGCAAGGGGAGATGGAGATAAAAGGAGATCAAAATGAAGTAAAATCTTGCATTTTAGCAGAAGTCCGCATGAATAAAGAGCGACAACATCAACAACAAAACAGGAAAAAAGAACGCATGATGAAAGCTAAAGAATAATCCCTGAGCCAATATATGATCAAGACTGCGGGAAGTAAAGCAGTAAATGAAACAAATGAAAGTACAACAATAAAGGAAAGCATACTGAGAGTTGATGAAGATGGTCTTCCAGCATAGCAACCAAAGGGGGATCCCACTTTTTTGGGAGTTCCCAAATCCACCTTTACCTAAATTGAAGAGACCAAAAATGTTAACCTCGGGACAGAAAAACTTCCCAGGTTGATAAAGATTGGAACGCTGAAGGAAGTGGAAATGGAGCATAACTTGGTCATACTGCTTAGAGATTTTGAAGACATTTTAGCGTGGAAAATGGATGACATGCCGGGCATCGACCCAGATATTGTACAACATGAGTTGCATATACATCCGGAAGCTATACCTTTTCGGCAACGTATACGGAAAGTAGCGCCTGAATATCATTTGCCAGTTGAAAAGGAACTGAAAAATCTCATGGACGCGGGATTCATCCGAGAGGTGCAGTACCCAACTTGGATTTCCAACATGGTGATTGTACCGAAAAAGAATAGAGGAGTAAGAATTTGCATAGACTTCACCAACATAAACAAAGCATGCCCGAAAGAAAGTTATCCCCTTCCCAACATTGATCAGTTGGTGGACGTTGTCGAAGGTCATGAGGCCTTATCCTTTATGGAAGGACAATCAGGATATAACTAGATTGCACTGGCTGAAGAAGATCAAGAGCACACTGCATTCTTTACTCCACACGGTTTGTACTGTTACACCAGGATGTCATTTGGGTTAAGAAATGCATGAGCAACATATCAACGGTTGGTTGACGTAATTTTTAAGCCATGGATAGGTCGTACCCTGGAAGTTTATGTGGATGATATGTTAATAAAGAGTAAACTTTCAAGAAATCATCTACAAGACTTGAAAGAAATATTTGAAGCTTTACGGAAATACAAAATGAAGGTCAATCCTGATAAGTGCATTTTTGGGGTCACGTCAGGAAAGTTTCTGGGTTATATGGTCACCAAAAAAGGAATTGAAGTTGATCCCGCAAAAGTTCAGGCCATAGTGGACATGTCATCTCTACGAAATATTAAAGAAGTGCAGAAATTAAATGGTAGTTTGGCCGCACTCACCAGATTTATCGCAAGATCGTCGGAGAGATGTAAACCCTTTTTTGATACTTTAAAAAAGAAAAATAAATTTGAATGAAATGAGAGATGTGATCAAGCTTTCCAAAATATCAAAGTTTATCTCGTTACATTACCCGCACTGCAGAAGCCAAAGCCTGAAGAAGTGCTGGCCTTATATATTGCGGCAACCGAAGACGCAGTAAGTGCGGTGTTAGTCCGGACCAATGAGAAGATTGAAAAGCCCGAGTACTACATCAGTAAAACTTTGAACCTCGCAGAAAGAAATTACACGAAAGTTGAACAGCTAATCTTAGCATTGGTTTTTGCTACCCAAAAATTACGCACATATTTCCTAACACATTATGTAAGGGTTCCAAGCAAAGCTTCATTGGAGTCTGTATTGAAGAATGTGGGAAAAGTTGAAAGGATAGAAAAATGGAACACACAACTCGAACAATTCAAGGTTTGCCCGGATTGAAGATGATGATCCTCAGGATATCCTAAACTCTGTAAATCCCCGAAGATGGGAAGTATTTGTTGATGGGGCCAGGAACAAAGATGGTGCGAGAATTGGAATTGTCATTACAACTCCAACAGGAGATCGAATGATACATGCCTTCCGACTTGAGTTCGACGAGCACATAAATAATATAGTGGAGTATGAGGCTGTGGTTCATGCCCTAAGGCTCATCATTGAATTGGGGGTAAGCGATGTACGGCTCACAAGTGACTCACAATAATCATTCGTCAGGTTGAATTTTAAGATATCAAGCACTTGATAAAGACTTGGTAGAATACAAAGATCTTGTGCAAAAATTGGCGTTTCAAATTCCAAATATAACCTTTCGGCATTTGTCCAGAGATAAGAACCGCCATGCTGATACGTTAGCATTTATTTCTTCAATGATAAAGGATCAGAGTACATCATCAGTAAAAATGGGGCGCATTTATGAACCATCAATCAAATTGTGGCAGTTGAAAATATGGAAGAAGGAGTTGGGGAAGATATTGATGATCCAGCTGCTAAAGATGATGCAAATATCCCACAAAAACCAGGAAAAAGGTTATCAGGTGAAGATTAAAGAATTTCAATACATAGATATTTGAAGGATGGAATTTTGCCCGCAAACTTTAAAGAAGCAAGAAAAGTGCAATCAAACTCTGTGAATTATCAGATGCGGGATAAAATTCTATACCGCAGATCCTTTTTGGGACCGTTGCTTCGATGTTTGTCGCAAGAAGAAGGATAACAAATTCTTAAAGACATACATTATGGAGATGCGAGAAACCATAGTGGCAGATGATCGCTTGCATTAAAAGAAAAAACACAGGGATACTACTAGCCATTTATGCATCAGGATGCGGAAAATATGGTGAAAATATGTGAAGAATGGCAGCGTTATGCGAAAAGAATAAAAGCACCCGCAACAGAACTTAATTCGGTGCTCAGTCCCTGACCATTTGCAAAATGGGGATAGATATTGTTGGACCATTTGTGGAAGGAACCTAAAAGATGAAATATTTGATTGTAGCTACATATTATTTTACTAAATGGGTTGAGGCCAAAGCTCTTGCACATATCCGAGATACCGATGTGTTCAAATTCTTATTTGAGAATATAATTTGTAGATTTGGAATTCCGGTAGCCATAGTCTCCGACAACGGACAACAGTTACAAGGGAAAAATATAAATATGTTTTGTAAAGCATTCAATATACAAAAGAACAAGTCAACCCCGCTCTATCCGCAAAGTAATGGACAAGTTGAAGCAACAAATAAGACAATTGTCATGAATCTAAAGAAAACACTCGATGGACATCACAAGCGATGGTGTGAACATCTTCATAATTCGTTATGGGCATATCGCACAACAAGGAGGGAGTCCACTGGAGAGTCACCATTAGTTCTTACTTACGGAACAGAAGCAGTTATTCCAATGGAAGTCATTTTACCCACTAAAAGAACAGTTGCATGAGAGAAAAATTTGAATTCAAATCTAATCCTTGAAAAGTTGGATGACTTAGAAGAAAGAAGGGAAGTTACACTTCAAAAATGGAAAATTATCAAAGAAGATTGGCAAGAGAATACAATAAAAAAAGTAAAGTTGTGGAATTTTGTGGAAGGACAGTATGTTCTGCGGCAAATCCAAGAATACCAAAGGGACAAAGAAGCGGGAAAATTCGCACCTACGTGGGGAAGGCCTTATGTGATACAAGTTGTTGCGGGACAAGGATCATATCATTTGCGGAACATGAATGGTGAAATTTTACAACGTCCTTGGAACACACAATATCTAAAACCATATTATCCTTGATCAATAACGTAATTGTGCAATAGTTTGCGTTCATAATAGGTAAAGCATATCAAATGCAATCTCTCTAGAAGATCCGAATAAATGTCTATGATTATAGGATTTTTCTCCACAGAGATGCCTAACATGATATTGATTATTGTACCAGGTACTCTCCACTTCAGGAAGTTCTCACAATCAACAATGCTATTATACAACAATTTGGACTCATATTAGGTAAAGCTGCAAATGTAACCTCTCTAAGAAAGTCCATGTGAATGTATATGAGTGTATGACTATTGGATCTTTCGCCAACAGGGGTGCCTAACATGATAATAATTGTTCAATTTTCCTCCGTTTTAGGAGATTCTAGGGACTGCATCCTAATTTCCTCCTGGCCCGAGAGAAGTTAGACATGCCTTACACCCTCACTATAACTCAAGGTACAAAATTTCCTTACAGTTAAATAAATCACACTCATACAATGAACTAACAATCAATATATATTCAAATCTGTTTTGCAGGGATAAAATCACAAGGAAAAATGAAAACGCAACTACAATCTAAACATGAAGAAGAACAAAACAACAACGAAGAAAGTTAAGGTGCGGGAAGAACGCCTTCAAAGGGAGGATTCTCTGAAACATCTCTGCGCTTGTAAACTATTGTAAATCCATCATTTTGTACTTGGTCGAGAGTATTATTGACCGCTTGTGCAATTTTAGCTTTAGCTTCGGCTCTTAACCATGTAATATAAGCCTTTCTATTATCAATCTCCAGTTTGAATTCATTTACTTTAGTTTCGCAATCCCGGACCTTTGTTTTCCAAAAGTTTATTCTCCCTCTTTCAGCATTTAAATACCCCAACGAGGCTATCGTTCTTCGCAACCTCTAGCTTAAATTTATCTTCAGCCTCTTTAACTTTAGAAGATATAAGCTCAAGTTGGTCTTGCGCTTCATTGGCCTTGGAACAGGCAAGTTCTAGCTGAGTTTGCGCTTTGGAAGCCTTGATAGAAGCCAGCTCTAATTGCTTATTGAGTTTTTCTACCTTAGTATTGGCCGCACCAAGTTCTCCCTCAGCTTTGGCAGCCCTTGCGGCTGCTTCATTAAATTTTCTTTCAAAACCTGGAAGAAAAGCAACGGGTTAGTCAATGCGGGAATAATAACAAAATTTCAAATATACAAAAAGTAGGATACCTCTTGCGAGGGATTCAAACTCTGCTAATTCGCGACCCATCGCATCTTTAGTAACTTCAAGGAAATCATATTCTCCCAAAAGCTTGTTGTACTTGGTAGTGAGATCATGAAGATTTTGGTGACACCGGGTTAATTCTGCATCATTATCCCGCAATTGACTTAGTTCAGATGTATATCTTGCTACTTCTTTGTGCAAGCGAAAAAATATCACTCTCACGGTGAAGAATGGAATCAGATAACTCGCGGATTCTGACTTGAGCGTCAGCTAGGGTTTTTCCTTTAGCATGAACTTCCGAAGCAAAGTTGTCCCTGTCCTTAATCAGTTGAGCTATATACGAAGAAAACTGTGAATTGTGATATGAACTGGAACGGGACAATCCCAAAAGAATACTCTTGCGTTTTACACAAAGCATGCGGTTCTCTTCTTCCAATTTTTCAGATCTTGCTCGTGCTTCGGAGACACTATCTTTAGTCCACAACAAAGCAGCATTAAACTCTATTTTCTTACGAACCATTTCTTCAACCAAAAGTTGATGCTGCGATTCTAATCTATCATACTTCAGTGTGACCAAGTCATGATCATCAACAAGATTGTTAAACTTTGTTTTCTTGTGAACCATCTCTTTTAATAAACGCTCATGTTGGGATTTTAGTCTATTATACCTCCATTTGACCAAATCATAACTATCAACTAGATCATTAAATCTTGTCTTGACTTCCACATTCTCATTGTTAACTTTTATTACATGATCTTTCAGCTGCGTAATTCTACACCGCATCCTAGATATGAGTTCTGAATCCCCGCTGGTCCCATGAAGTAATTACAGAAGGCAAGTAAAAAATCTTAAGAAAACATGATAAGGTAGATAAAATTAAACCTCGATTTTGAAGATCGAGCAATTGTTGGCGAAGCATGTCAATTTCCCACAGCTTTCCCAAAGCATTATTCTCCACCATCTTAAATTGTGATTCCATCATCATGGACCGCGCCTTGTAGAATTTGTACGCGGTGAATACAGCGTTCTGACTATGTGCAAGCTACAAAATTAAAGTTATAAATAAAACAAAAAATAAGAAGAGATCAAAGGGTATAAAAACATGAAGAATACCTGAACAAGAGCTTGCTCCGGGAAAGAGTATACTTGACCATCTGCAAGTGAAAGTATATCCTCGAGAGAAGAAGCTTGGTTCATAGGGAAAGTGAGATCAACAGCCTCATCGTGATCTTGAAGCCAAGCATCTCTAACCGCAACATATGGTACAACCCCCATGCACTGTCGCAAGCGAGAGACCGATGTACTATCAGATTTCACTGGAAGAGGATTGCTAGGAACAGACAAGAGCTCGTTTGACAAGAACCACTGTAATACCCTTGCCTTTATTCGCACGCGGGACTTCTCTATTTGGCTGAGATGTTTCGGCAACAACAAAAAACAATACCTTCTCTGCGGGAGATGCGGCTTTACGCTTCCCTCTCGTGTCACCTTGTGCGCTTTCATCAACTTGCTGCACAACTGGTAGCTCACCTTGCGGTTGTAAAAAAGAGAGGAAATTTTAAATCATCAGAGACAAATTCTAATCATTAAGCAATATACAAAGTATAGTAGCACATAGAAAAGCTTTACGTACCACGGTAACAAGAGAAAATTTAAAATCAGAAAAATTTAACCGCCAGGGACAGTAATTATCGAAGCGGGAAAGAAGACCGCAGATCTCTTCATTCGAGATGAACCCATAAACCTATGGACCCTCAATGACTAGAAGGGTGTGATACCACCTATAATCGTGATCTACACGAATTCTATCATTTAAAGAAAGTATACTCCCTGGAACATGCTTCAGCTTGGAGTTATCGATTTCTGCTAGCAAGCGAAATCCCTCACCACCTTTCCGGCCAGGACCAACACTCCAATTCTTGTACTTTTTTGCGACAATGCTATCCGGGTATGTGGCATGAAAATTCTCAACTGTATAATATTTACGCTCTGCAGGATCAGGAACGTAACACCTGAAATTGGTTTTTCCTTGGCTGCGCAAGTTACATTCGTCCAGCACGTACCACCAATTTCCGTTATATTGAGTCACAGGTTGGACTAAGCTATGATGGTGTTGGTTGCGGCCGGCGAGAACCTCGAACTGAAAGGGATTTTCGCGTTGATACAAAGGAAGATGAAGACCTGCTTCTATTGCTCCTGCGGGAATTAATAACTTGGTGTTGCTATATTTAAACCCTTCTATCATCTCCATTGAAATTTCATCTTCACCTTCTTTTGGATTATAGAAGGAAACTTTGAATTGGCGAAGATGGTATCTCCTTTTGAAATCCTCAAGATCTACGGACCTAAAGCTATCCTTTTCGAGAGACCGTTTGGTCTTGGGGGCAGGGTTACTAGCCGCAACAGGAACATTCGCAGGCCTAGAAGAATCAACAGGGGTATTTGTCGGTCTGGTAAAAATGGGATGATCTCTCGGCGAAGGATAGCGAGATGACCTTCTGATCAAAGGCTGATTATCTTGGTGAGAAGCATCATCAGTCACTTTGGCATTAGTTCTTCCAGCCATGATGAGTTTTTATCTGCACAGAGAAGCAAGAAAAAATAAGTACATTATGGCCAAAAGCAAAAATAAAATAGAAGAAAGATAGAATAGTCATCAAATTAAAAATACAGATCAACTAATAATCTTTTGATCAGGAAAAAAGAAAGGATTTTGATAAAACAATCAGTTATCAAAAAGGAGTATCATCATCATCATTATCATCATCATCATCATCATTATCATTCTAACAGATAATAAGCAGATAATCATCAACATCATCCTCAATAATTGATCCAAAAGGGGTCAGATACAGAGATGGATATCCAAACAAGTACAATAAGGAAAAAGATTGCTTACAGTGAAGTGAAAGATAGAAAAATTTGTTGATTGAAAAGAGCGAAAACTTGATCCCAATGCAAAATCCTTGATCACAGGAAATTTAAGAGAATAACAGGGCGTTGAAGAATCTTTGAAAAGTAGTAAAGGAATGAAAAGCACTGCAACTTTAAGAAGGAGAAAACAAAAGATGTAAAGAATGGAATGAGAGAAATAATTGATATTAAATAGAAGAAAGCTGAAACTGACGAACCGTCGAAAACTGAAAAGAAATACACTTTATCAGAGATTTGATTTCCTCGAAAAACGTCAACTGACAGAAACGTGCTAAAGGAAATTACTGTTAGCACAAAAAGCGGAGTAACGTGCTAAAGGAAATTACTGCTAGCGTAAAAAGCGGTGTAACGTGGGAGAGAAAGTTACTGCAGGCGTGGGAATAAAAAGGGTAATTATTATTTTTCATTTTTTCAAAATTTTCATCAACTGTCAGTTCCAAAAAAAAAGGGGGGGGCAAATTTGAGAGAATAAATTTCGAGTGACGCGTGTCCAAAAACTATTGGAGAAGTAACAAGTTACGATGGATCGAGAAGCACCAAAGCGAAACATTATGAGAAGATCTGAAAAGTCGACAGGTTTAAAATCTGACATCAATGATGCATGATTGACACATATGTTGTGGGAAAGTACGGCGTTCTGTTCAAAACAGATAACCCTAATTGCATGGATGACACCAGGGTGCGGGAAAGCATGACTCAATAAAGAGTAATGATGAGTGTTGATCCATGTGAGACACGTATCAACTTCACAAGCTGCGGAACAAAAAGAGCCAAATCATGACGATTCACTTTTAAGAAGCTACGTATTAGACATGCTGTGATTCAAATAAAGCCGCAACTTTCATCCAAATCCAAAAGCAATAATTAAAATATAAGACCGCAGAAGAGATGCGGGATGATAAATACAAGACCGCAGAATAGTTGCAGGATGACAAGTGAGAAAGAAGATGAGACAAATAATACGCTAACAAAGACTTGCGGGATTGCATTGCGCTCCAGGAATGGATAAGAATGAATAGGTGGAAAGGAAGATTAGCGGGACCCATCAAATTGGCTATAAATACCAAGCTCATTAACAGGAAAAGGGGTTAAAAAATCGGGAGAGAAGTGAGGCTGAAGACATCGAAGTAATATCAAAGAATTTAGGTATGAACTTATGTGTTTTATAGTTCAATCAACCCATGTTTTTACATGATGGAGACTTTGTATCATAACTTTCTCTTGTAGTGAATCACGTTGATTATGATGAATAAATCAAATCATTTTACCCGTGGATGTAGACAGTCTGACTCTTGAACCATGTAAATATTAGAGTCAATTCATTTTAAGTTGTCTGATTGATTATCATTGTTTAAATAGTCATGTGAATAGATTGTATTGTAAGATATCATACTTCACATTGTTTTAAACACTTTTGATCGTGATCCAATGATGCTAGATTTTTGGCCATCACAACATATTATAAAGATACTGGACCATGATTATTTAGCTGACATCCACCGCGGGCCTTCAAGATTCAAGATTCATATTGATGTCATATTATGGGAGAAGAAAGTAAAGGATATGTAGCAGCTTCATAGATAGGAGGTTTACAGGTTGTTATATATTTAGCAGGGATTTTTTCTAAATTATGAATGTTTTAAATCAATCGACTTAGATTTTTAAATCAATGACGACACTAACGATGAATTTTCGAATGAATGTTACCATAGCTAATTAAGCGATTTATGAGATTAATATCAACATCATTGTTATATTGAACGGGTCATGGAGGGACTTTTCGTCGATATTCATTTCAAATTTGGGTTAACTTTAGGATCAATCTCTTTTTTAAAAGCATTTTTAAGAATAACAAGCTCTTACTTGAATCGAGCATGGTTATATTGAGATTTAACCAGTTCTCAATTTTATCTCAAATTGAGCCTATAACTGGGTTCATTTATGATGATTACTGTCCCAACTTTACAAATTTGTTTTCAGGAAGAGTTTGAATCTTGATGGATGATTGTATTTTCACAAAATGTTTTTACAACTCACTTTCAAATCTGGTTGTGGATGCCCTGATAACATGTCTAGTAACGTGAAGACAAAAGAAAAGCTCTGCAAATTGGGCGACAAGCGAGCCGATTCGGTTCAGCCATTTTTTTAAAGAAACCCAGCTAATCCTCCTGCTTAGTTTTACTTTCTAAAGGTTTTTATCGATTTTATTTTTTAACTTTTGCTACTTTCTCATGAATTCAAATTAACAAGAAACCCTAAATTTCTCTTTGTTCTAGCCCATATATGATTACCTAGATAGTTACTTTGTCATCTTCTTAAATCAAGATACCCTCATTTAATTTATTCCTTTCTACCACTAATTTTTATCAATTCCATGTTTTAAATCATTAAGTATTTAAATCTAAATTTCTTTATTCCTTGTGCAGGCAGGATTTTATCCCTTCTCTCCAGCCCAAACCTGATTAGGAGGAGCTAGGTTTTGGCATAAGCAGTTGAGAAGTGGCGGCTGGTCTTGTTCTTGGTCTATCCGAGATTTATTGTCAGAAGAAAGAGTTGTATCATTCGATAATCTTCTCTTTATGTATCCCAATTTATTCAACTTCTTTGCAAGGCAAGTACAACTTAAAATTCAATAACATCAATTGTTTCTTTCAACTTCCTATCGATATAATCATTGTCCCATTTCTTAAATCCAAATAATTTTGAATCATCATTCAAATGTCTTTCACCAAATTTGCAAGTTATCTCTTTAATTCGTTTACTCTCGGCTTCCAAGTTTTTATTCATGAAGAACACTTGGAAAAATCATTCATAGCTTTGTCTCAATCTATTTCATAGATATACCTATATTCAAATATACCAGGAACACACATATTCAATCAAAACTATTACCACCAAAGCTAATGTTAGGAAAAGGCAAGTCCAAATATATTTCAAATTCTCAGTAATTAACCTCAGAATACTACATACATGGCCTCCTCATATTGAAATGTTGACAGACTTTCCGCAAATTTACAAAGAAACTGTTAAGTATCTCAAAAAACTACCAAACATGTCTATATGCAAGGAAAGGGAAGATTTGTTGAGTCATTTGCATTAGTGGGATATATTTTACAAATCAGAAGGGCACAAGTTAGTTGTGTTATTAGGCGGAGATGGGGAGCAGAAAATGAAGTGGTGATCATCAACACAATCGAATAAATATTTTTCATATAGTTTAGAAATCAAAGCATACAAGTATTGCAGAGGGTGTTAAGAGGAAGGGCACATTCTGCTGGGGGGTCATCTAATGGTTCTAATGCCATGACAATTCCATATGAACATCCAACATGTAATCTTCCAGTCTGAAGTTTCTGAAATTGAAATTAGACTTTAAAGCATATTTGCAGATAGACAACATTCCAGTCGTGATGGGGGAAGTAATTTCAATTTATAATAGTGATGCATCTGATAGGTAAAGGTGGAACTCCGCTCCCTCATGTAAAGTCACAACTAAATCGTTTTATAGGTTTCTGACAAATTATTTCGAAGACAATGATAAAACAAAATTCTGGAAACAAATTTCGGGGCTTAACACAGTGATTAGAGTTAATATTTTTGGTTGGAAATTGTCACCAATGTTTTACCTTTAGAAACATAATAGCTGAATATAACAAAAGTGGTTCTCCTTTCTGCGGATTATGTAACTGTAATGAAATCGAAAATGAAATACATCTTTTTATTAATAGCCATTTTACAAAACTAATATGGTTTGCTTTCTCTTTTCAGTTTCTTCTGAATATCGATGTGAACAATGACATTGATAAATAATAATGTTTTAAACCATGCATCTGAAAATTTCTATTCATTATCCTGTCAATTTGGAGATACAAGAATGTCGTAATGTTTGATGGGATTGTTCCTGATCTCTATAAATCAGTTGAATCCATCAAGTTAAAGTTCACGAACTTAACTATTGCTAGACCTAGACAAACTAAGGAAAAGAACCATTATGACAAGAATGAAGACAATAATTTCGATGGATTTATTTATTTTAATACTTCATTCTTAGAAACTGATTTCATAATGGGGTTTGCAATCACCACTATGGATGCAACAGGTTAATTGAGATCCATTCCACTAGATACGGAAGCTAAAGCTTTTATGGAGGATTTAAGTTGGGCAAAGGAACTGAATCTGATTAATCGTTGCATCATCGACGACTGCCAGAACTGAGTGAACATTGTTAATGGATCTCAAATTCTTCTTGATATTTAACCTGGGAGAGCTCAAGTCAACATCAGAATCTGCCACCTATATTTAAATGTTATAATTATGTTTGTTTTAAATCCAAGTATTTGGAAATGAAAACAATCCATATCTAAATGCAAAGGAAGCTAGAGTTAAGGATCTTAAGTTCTCTGTTACTAAATCTATGTCAAATGCAGAGAACCTCATGTTTTTGAAAAGGCTAATATCAAATTAGACCCTATAATTCTTGTTGTAAACTTACCTTGTTCATTAAAATAAAAATATTTATTAAAAAAAAAGTTAATTGGTTGTATAACCCATAAAAAAAAATTTGGTATAAAAGACTTCTAAAATATGATACTATTTTTATATTTATATTCCTATGAAATATTTTTTAAATATCCAATTTAGATATTCTACTTAAATATTTAAAAATTAATATATCCATATACCCTTTTCTCATCATAACTCTCAATATGTTTCCTATTATGTTGAATGTCCAATCATGATTTTTCGTTGTTGTATTCAAAGAACACATTAAAAAGTTCTACCACGAGATACACATACACTAGGGCGTTAAAAAACAAAATACAAAGAGTATTATGAGACTGTCCAGATTTTAATTATTTGTTTACACTGCACAGTCACATCTTTTGGAACTGGTGTATGTGATACTTGATACTGGTGTTAGAAAACTAGTTAAATAGGACACAAAATTTTAAACGTTAGCCACAAAATTTTACACGTTATAAAAAATGCGAGGTGCCAGATAATGGATGAAAGTGGGGGTAAGGTGTGAGTTCGTATGGTAACACCATAGGCATGTTCAAATAAAATGTTATCCAATTACCACAATACTAAAATACTCTTGTATACCACTTATAATGACTATTGATCATATATTAAATTTGTATGAAACTAGTTACATCTTAGTTGAACCTAGATAAAATCATATACATCACCAATTAAACCTGGATGAAACCAGGTCCATCACAGTATAAACATGGATGAAACCATATATACATCATGGATTAAACCTTAATGATATTCATCATTTTTTAAGCTTAGATGAAATCAGTTTCAACCTAGTATAAAAATGGATGAAACCATGAACACCACGGATGAACCCAGTTTCATACTAATTTAAACATGGATGAAAACAAATTCAACCGAATTTAAAACAGGATGAAACCAGCCTCATACTAGTTAAACATGGATGAAAACAAATTCAACCGAATCTAAAACATTATGATACAAGTTTCATACTAGTTCAAACATGAATGAAAACAAATTTAAGTCAGCTTCATCCTAACTATGTTTTGAATATTTTTTTCTTCTTAGTTTAAGCCAGGATGCATCCAGTTTCATTCTAGCTATTTTTCAATTGATTTTTTCTATTTTAGTTTAAGCCAGGATGCAACTAGTTTCATCATATCTATTTCTTTTCGGAAAAAAAAAAACTTTCGAATTTACTATCAACAATGGATCTTGTTTTGTAGATAATTTAAAACTCTTTCCAAAAATATAAGTTTTATTGAATTTGGATATATATTTTAGAAGTTATGAATTTTTTTATGATTTGTTTATAAATAAGAAAGAGAAACGATAAAAAAAAATATAAAAATAAAAAATATGATTGTCTAAATATTTTAGAATCAATTTAACCCATATATAATATTTAGATGTCTATTAGAATCATATTTTTTAAGAACTCTCGGACAATATATCAATTTTCTCAACAAAAAACCCTCTAATAAAATAAATAAATAATGACATACTCAATCATTAAAGTTGTCATTTGAAAAAAAGTAGAATAAGTTGTCAACTTCCTAAGCATTAGATAAGTTAAACATTGGCACTTCAATCATACCAAAATACTTGTTGTTTCCGCATGCCACCCATGTCCATCTCGGCACATCCATAATTGCAGTTGTTCACGAGTCCATTACTTAGTATCATACCCATTCCGATTGTATCCGCAAGCAAAACAATTAGTTGTTCTCACTTGTGGTCGGTAAAGGTAAGAGTAAAATTAAATGCGAATTAGATCTACTGCATTGTGAATTTAAAGTAGCATCACAATTAAAATTGATAATGAGAAGAAACATATCAAATACTTTTATCACTTATTCACTGGTGGCGATCTATTTTATAGTAACATTACATGAGGGTTGTTAGTGATAGAGGGGTTCTCTTGGATTCAGGGTGATCAAATAATTCGTTAAGAGGTATCCTAGGGATTATGTTAAACGTCCATATTACCTTTCTATCTATGAAAAAGTCTAGTTTGCCCTTCAATCTATTAAAACCTAAACAAAACAAAACCTTACAAAACTTGCATTTCAATTCAAAACTTTACCTTCTCCCTCCATATCTCCTCCTTCTCCATTTGAACCGAATTTCTCTATGGAATCAATTAATTGCCGATTCGAAAAATTCGTCGTCGATTAAACTCTAAAGTTCGTGATGAAGAATCCTACTAAAGGTGTAGAAGATAGTAGTGATGACAATCAAAATCAAACTAAACAACATAATCAAGATATTGAAAAACAAATCGGAGGTGAAGGAAATCAAACTCCCCAACCACAACAAATGGTGTATATAAGCTATCCAATCGAACCCATATTATTTTTAGAACCCTAAAGTGATTGATTTTCTTGTTTGATTGATCGAGTTGTAAAAAAAATTGGTTTCCAGAAACATTTACGGTTGGGTTCGATTGGAAAACCCAATCTACCTTAGATAGGAAGGACTTCAAACGAAACCGTAACTGGTTTCTTTCAAATTTTACGGTTGGGTTATTAATAAAATAACCAACCGTAAATCAGAGGAAGGAGATGAAGATGATATTTTATGGTTGGGTTCGATTCTGAACCCAACCGTAAACTATTTTACACTCAAACACAACCGTAAAATTAGATGAATAGATTTGAAGATTTTTTCATTTCTATCTTGTAGAGAATTGAAAGACGAAACCAACCCAAAAAAATAAGGACAATCGGACATCATATGAGGGAGTTATGATCAAAACGGTGAAATACAAAAAAGTATCCAGGAATAATTACGGTTGGGTTTCTTGGACTCGGACCCAACCGTAAATCTGGGGATTTTGGTTGAGATTTTTGTGTCAGAATTTCGGTTGGGTTTATTGGGTCGAACCCAACCGTAATTCTTCCTGGACACTTTTTTGTATTTCACCGTTTTGATCGTAATTCCCTCATACGATGTCCGATTGACCTCATTTTTTTTTGGGTTGGCTTCGTCTTTCAATTCTCTACAAGATAGAAATGAAAAAAAATTCAAATCTATTCATCTAATTTTACGGTTGGGTTTGAGTGTTTAGACCCAACTGTAAATCTTCCTGGAACTTGTTCTTCAAAATCGACTTCTTTTACGGTTGGGTACGATGCTTAAAACCCAACCATAAAACTGTTACGATTTGGTTTTCCCCATAAAAGTACGGTTATAGTTTGGTTACGAAGAACACCTAACCGTAAATGCAGTTTACGGTTGGGTTCGACATGAAAACCCAACCGTAAAATCCTTGAATCACAAAAAAAATCATCATTTTTTACGTAATTTCATCAAATTTGAGTCATAAAAAGACCAAAAGTTTAAGTTAGAGGTATACCTCACCATTCTGGTTGAGTGAATCAAAATATAGGGTTTTCAAAAAAAAACCTAAAAAATTCTATTTCATTTCTTCTATTTTTTCTTCCCACCAAACCAAAAAAAAAAGAAAAAAATTTATTCGATTTGATTAAGATTAAAATTAATTTTTATTAGCCTAATTTATTAACTAATTAGTTATAATAATATTAACTAATCAGAAATAGTTTAAGCATTATAAAAATATAATAGATAAGAGATTTTTAAAATTCCCACCCAATAACCTTATTTTTTCTTCGTATATAAAACCCTTTTATGGACTTGGCAGCCCCGTAAGCTTACATTTTATACTTTGGATTTCTCTAATGATTTTTATTCTTATGGATAAGTTTTTCGATCAAGGGCGGTCAAAAATGTCCACGGACGAGTATAAACTAGGGCTGCACAGGAACCGACCGGAACCGAAGAACCGGACCGGAACCGACAAAACCGTACCCCCAAAAAACCGGACCGAGGGTACAGGGTACATGTACAAAATTTAGGAACCGGGTACAAACGGGTACAAGGTACAGGTACAGCCTAAGAACCGACCTGTACCGACCCAAGGAACCGATCAATATTAACCATTGATCTTTTTATGTTGATTTAATCTCTATCGTTGAAACTGTGGCTGGAGAATACTTGCTCGTGTGTATCTCCTCCGAAACCAGAAACAAGGTTCTGCTTCTTTTCTTCCACCTGCAACTCTTCACGCGACAGAATTGAATCAGTAAATCAAAAATTTGAACCTAACCCGTCTTCTGTTTATGGGTGAATTAGTGTTCTGAAGAGGTAAGGGTTGATTTTCTTTTCAATTTCACTTTCAATTTCTACCCTAAATAGATTTAACTCGTTCACCATTTTCCTGTAGCTATTGTGATTGTGTTAATTCTTTCGATTATTCTTTCTGCTCGATTAAGGTTTGACTGCATGTGGACTACCTTTCTTCCCATCATCTGATTCTAGCTGAAATTGGTTTCCTGTTGAGGTAGGGGGATTCTTCCTTGAGTTTAAACATTTTAAACTTCTGCCCTAATTTGATTTAACTGTGTATGTTTTCATTCCATTTCAGTGTTGTTGATTAAACCCCTGTATTGAGTCTGTTTTGAAACGAACATGCTTCATTTTGCGTTGTTCTTAAACAAACTTGTAATGAACTGCAAACACTTTAAAACCCCTGTAATGCAATTGTTGAACCTGCTTTGAATCTGTGTAAAACCCCTCTTTGCTAACTTGACTTAACAAGTAGTAGTTTTGAACTCCTGAGATGTTGGATTTTTAAAACCCATTCCATCACATGGCCTGCTTTGATTTAAACTTTTAAACTCCTGTATTGAGTCTGCTGTTAAGCATGCCTCTCATACCATTTATGTGTCCAAATTCTCACTTAGTGAAAATGCCAGATTTTAGTATTTCAATGATATTGCACATTCCCTTGAACTTGTATTACATTCAAACCTGTCTTGAACCTGTGAAGCATCATTTTAAACCTGTTGAATCTTTGAAGCCTCAACTTTAAGCCTTCTCCTGTTTTCTCAAACAAACTTGCCTGTGAATCTGTATTGCTTGTCAACATACCGCATTTGTGCTTTTGAAACCAATCTGTAATGCCATATTGAACTTGTAATTAAACTTCTGAACATGTGTTATTTCAACAATTTATATTTAAATTTCATATATAACAAAAAAAAATAAAAGTACAAGGTACGTACCCGGAACCGGACCCGGGGTACAGGGTACAAAACCGGAACCAGACCGAGGGTACGGGGTACAGGGTACAGGTACAAAACTTAGGAACCGACCCTAAGTAGGTACGGGTACAGAGTTCCATCAAGAACCGAGCCGAACCGACCTTTGTGCACCCCTAATATAAACTGGCGTGCATTGAAAAGCATATATACCCTATTACCCCCAACTAATTTGTTCAATGGTGTGAACATATTCTGGAAATCGGCATGGAATGACCACCGTCCAGACCATGCTACCTCCCTAATTGGCAATGTCGGGCAGGCTCAACTTGAATTGTCTAGGGTATAGAGCAAAAATAAGTGTGACATGACCCTTCAGTGGGTCAGTTTCACATTTTTGACTCTTGACTTGACTTCGAAATGACATCTTGGTACACAACTCTAGGAAACTTTATGAACGGTTAAGATAAGTTTTCAGATAAAGAGTTGGTGATGACGTGGTTTTTATGATTTTTATGAAATGTCAACATCAAGTAAATAAATGTTTTTTGTTCTGATTTTAGGTGATAAATAAACGGCTGAGATTGAACGATGACGAAGCCGATTTCTTCGCCATACCTTGGAAGATTTAGTACCTTGTTTTCTTGTCGAGCTATAATGACAATAATAACCTTCTGTGAATCAGTTGTTGACTTTTGTGCCCCCTGACACCCCCGTAAGAACTGTTCCTGATTTGCGTACGTAGTTCAACACTAGTTAAATTCAGAGAATCTCTGCAATATTACAGAACCATCTGACCCGTTCATTAAATGTGAAATCTAGTTTTATGTTGATGATGATGAGATCTGAGGCATTCGATCTCAACGAAGCATCGTACGGTTAGTAACATCAAACATCAAATCACATTGATCAATACAGTTAACTTAGCTAGGGTAGTACGGTTGATTTGGATTGATGATCGGCAAAGACTCGAGTGCTTTGGGGCCCCTACTTCGTAGTAGAAGTCCCGAGGATTGGGTTTAGGTACTTGCATGACTACTTCAAAGTTTAAAATTACCATTTATCTTTGAGGTCAAAATTGAAAGATTCATCGTTCATATAAGCAGAAGGTACTCGTAGTCACATGGTGCATGTCCTTTTTGGTGTATACAATCAATTTTTAATAGAAAATTTGTACAGTAATACTAAATGCGGATAAATAGAAAAATATAAAGTTAAAAATATGTTCTACCCCGTCCAATAATAAACATGTAATTGTCACCGTATGGCTGACCGGCGGCTTTATGCAGGGAAATTGCAGCCTGCAATCCGAAAGTGACATGATTTACTACGTAGATTTTGCGTTGGCAAGATCTTAAAATACTGGAATATATACCAAGTTTCATAGCATAGTTATAGTAACATGTTTGGATACGTTGTTTTTCGAATTAAAAAAATTAAAAATTAATTTAGAAAAGAATATATTTTTTTCGTTTCAGGAAAAGAGTTACTTTCTCTTTAAATTTTTGTTTCAATAAAAGAGTTACTTTCATTTTCAATATAACAAACTTTTAAAACTACCCTTATTATTTTAAAAAATGTTATTATTCTCATTATAAAGATATACGTAGTATTAAATTTTTTGTTAGGGTAAATTTAGAAATAAATTATAAAAGTTATTCTCTCTCATCTTGTCTAAATACTTGTGTAAATATGAAAAGTAACTCTTTTCCTCAAACGGAGGAAGTATAATTTAAGAATAATTTCTTAAAACAAAAAAACTAATTTTACATGATTTATGGAATTAACTTTTACTTCTTATATCCAAACATAAACATCCTATGAGCAAACCTACAAATGCTTATGTTAGTTTTTCAAAACACAAACAAAAATATATTGTTGTTAGAAACTTAGGTATTATTATAAAATTTTAACTTTCTGAATTAGTTAGATTGAAAGTTGTTTCTTATGTGCTATCTGAACATCGTCTAAGTTTTAAATTTGTCAAATTCAATACAAAGTAAATAGGAAAACAAATGGTTAAAAATATGTTATACCCAACCAGCAAACATGTAGTTGTCAACTGAAGTATAGGATCTCGATTCCCGACTTCATATACCAATAACTCCACCGTCCACCAAAATTCATAGGAATGAGCGATAAAAAGCAAATTTTCAAGATAACCACGAATTCGAACCTCCATGTTGTAACATACCGAGCAACATCTTCGTGTTTTGATCAAATTTTTGGACGGTCATGGCATTTCTTAGATCAAACCATAAACCTACCCTGAGACGATATATTTGATTTTGTGTTATGTATTATTTGGCAACTAGAAACAAAAGGGTTTCTGCTAGTTTATAAAGGCCAAAAGCAAAAAAGATTATTGGTATAAGTAATGTAGTCAATATCGAATTTCAGTTCGTACCGGTCGAAAGCGATACACTGATACACCTTTCAATTGGGGGATTTCGGTTTCAAATATCGGTAAATATCGGTCTACATATTTTATACCTATAATTATTATACTAAACATTTTTTCTATATTGGACCTATTAAGATATAAAACTGGTACCCATTTTTATAAAATACCATAAAAAACATGAGTAACCATTGAAAACTCTAAAACAATGATAAGAAAATTTATTTTCTTTATTTTTGGATTTTTTTTATATATATTTTTTTAAATTAAAAACCCTAATTTCGGTCGTACCGGTCCATTTCGATTAAATCGTACCGATCAATATCGGCCGATATTTTCAGAAAAAAACCGTTCCACCGATATAGACTATTTGTATCGGGTGGAGTCCAATACCGATAAAACTGACGATATTTCAGCCGTACAGGTCAAAATTAACGATAGTGGACATAAATCAATCTAAAGTAGCTCCTAAACTAAGACTTTTCGAATTAATCAAGTCTGTTTAAAAAAAGAAAAGAATTAACCAAGTCGAAATAAAGCTCCTTTCTATGCAAAATCCGTGGATAGAGGGAATCACAGAAGAAATAAGTGATGATCCGCCTGAGCACGAGGAACACAAAAATTCTTTAGAAGCCTTGATCTTGTTTTCTTATGCTGCTGCACATGACATGAATATATCTCTATCCATTCAACAATAGTGACGTTCCATCATCTATTCTTGTTCCTTTACTGCTTAGGAACTGCTAACCACATGGGACATGGTCCAACCCCTACTATATGAATAGGAAATAGGATAATGTTATTTTTTCTCTCGAAATCCTTTGTAAATTTTACTTTAATAATTACTACTTCATTGTAACAAACACAACTTTCTTTGACTAAACACTCCAAAGATACGCCGACATTCTTACCAGCTTCAATTTTTTTCTTCGTTTCATACTTAGGATACGCACCTTCTCTTCTCTTGGACTTTCAACTTCCAATGTCATTTGATACACTTTTCTAGGGTTTATCATTACATCATAGGACTCACATTTCTTCTACCCGAGGTAATACATTTGGTTGCACACACACGTGCTCATGACTCGATGTAGAAGGAATTATAGAGAAGCATGTGTGCGCCAGCTGCTATGGGGGATGGGTGGGGGGTCAACTGCCCCCATTCTCCATGCTGAACGTTTTTTGTTTGTGTTTGTGTTTTTTTTT
>JAJJMC010010218.1:2732936-2801731 GCA_023531435.1 Papaver californicum
AAAAAAATGGTTGCCAGAGTTCGTTATCCGAAATATACTTAAGAAGAGGATTTAGCTATTTGTAAATCATATGTTTTTTATAGTAGAGTAAATGTTCCTACTGGCCAACTCATGTCACACACGTCTTTTTGGCAGAACATTTTCACTATGTTCATTGCAGAAACGGGGAACCCGAGAAACCATCATAGCCTATTATCAGACAATCACTTATTCACAAACCTCGTATGGGGCTAATAGTTTTCATTTCCCATCTCATGGAAAATCAATTACACTCGAATGAGTTCTACGATAGAATTTTTTGACGGGGTCGGGCATCATTAACGATATGAGTCCTTCTTCCCTGGTTAGCAATCTCCTACACCAGAACGTTCTCAAAAATAGGTCCATGCCCGAGGCTTATGCTTTTTTTAATCCAATTGTAGATGTTGTGCCAGTAATACATGTGTTCTTTCTTATCTTAGCCCTTGTTTGGATTCCATGAAAGATTAGGATGCATGCCAGTTTTATACGACCAGGTGGTGTGGCACAAGATCTACCCTTTGGCTCATGTCGATATGGTTTTCGTCAAAGAAAACTTCGAATTCTCTCGTGAATAGTGTCGGTAATACTGTCGAGTCGATAAAGATAAAAAATTTGCATGTTCATCATTATTATATTAAGTTTATCTCCGCATAACGAGAGGGGCGTCCAGAAGACTTGGTCAATGCCTAAACCGTGAAAACGGGGTTGTGGGAGAGCAATACAAGCGACGTGCTGCTTGATCTGATTAGGATTATAATAGGAAATACCTTAACCCTGGGAACCGGGGAACCCACTAAAGATTGTCCTATTTCGAAATTCTCCTAGGCCCGAAAGGACCAGAAGGCGATAAAGGATTTTAGAGCCAACCTATCCAGTGAACTTACTTTCTTTCTCCTTTGAGAAAAAGGGAAACATGGGGACTTAGAAGTCAAGCGTTCGTCAGCGAAAGCAATAGTCTCTTCATACGCTGTGAAAAATGGACAAGGTGTCGAAGGCTAGAAGTTCACGGTCAACTGGTAATGGGAAGTATGGAGTGGCTTAGAATCGTAAAAAGAACCTATTTGCTTAAATAATTCAATTCAGCTCATGGCTACATAAATATTGTATCTCTTTTATATATATGCACCAGCGAAATTTCAGGGGCTTTACCCGGCTAAAACCATCGTTATTTCATGTGCGTCCATGCAAAGTATTTGTATTAATCAGAACATGCTGATTATACAAAATTATGAACATTCGAAATGGATGCTATGCTATCTCTTAATGAAGGCACTAATTATATGCATACCATCTAAATACAGAGTCGTATCGAACATTATCTCAAGTCGCAAACTTCCACGGCTGAATTCCTTGAACATGTTCTGTATGTACTACATAAAGGCCAAGCATAATGCCAACAAGTAACTTTAGCGTCAACGTTACCCAGGTAATGTTAGCGCCTTGCCAATGCCACGGCCACACTGCCAGCAGTAGCACTAGTCTAGTGCCAATGTTACTCGGGTAATATTGGCACCAACACTCTACAGCGGTGCTAGTACAAGCGTTTGGGCCATAATGCTGCTAGCACCAAAGCTAGCACCACAACATTATCAACGCTAGCGCCATCACTTTGCTAGTGCTAGCGGTGCTCAACTTGCCAGCGATAGCTCTATCCCTGCACAAGCGCCATCACTAGCATACCCGAGCATTGCAATATCTTGGTCATGTCGATAGCACCTGTATTCGACGTAGTTACTAGTACAACTTGCATGTTACAAACATGCCACAAATATGCCATGACCATGTTGTGTTGGCGCAAACTTATTGATAGTATTATCTCGAGAAACTCACAAATTACTCACGTACTTTTAATCCATGACTCCACTAACTCCTACGAGAAATCAAAACATGTTACATGGGGATTCTTCATGGGTATTGGTTTGGTGGTTTACAGCAACATGTGGTGTGGCAACACCCCATGATGAGAAACTTACAAAGTAGTGGTGACGGTTATATCAGTTAAAGAGGTAATGGAGTAAAGATTTCCAGAAACTTCCCAGACATAATAGGTGGTTATACCATTATCCCCACATTCTCCATCTCTCCATCTCCTCACTACCTCCACTACTTATAAGGAAATATGTGTATTCCCAAACTATCATAAATATGCTATTTAGCCCATTCAAAAAGGAACAGAACTAGATGATCATTCTCACAGCTCTGTTATCTTTCATAATTCAATACCTCTACATACAATTTATCACCACTGATTTCCTCAACTTTCACTGCTTTCCTCCACTAAGATCAACCCATTTTCTCTCCTTGTGACCGAAGCAGGACGGAACGGAACAGCTATTTTCGTGGTTTAGGCTTGTCCTGTACGATTTGATTTCTGAATCTAAAGAAAGTACTTCAACAGTACATCGTTTTTCCTAGAACCAAATTTTAGGTACTAACAATTAGTAACCAAAATGGCAGATCAATCTCTCGGTCACGAATTCAATTCTTCAACCATCTGAAAATAAATTCTTGAACCGTATGAAAACAAGGTGGGTCTTAGGTATGGTTCATAGACTAACATCAATTCAGGTATAACAATAAATCTTAATTCTGGTAATGCCAGTGGTGGTATTCCATAAACCATTCTTCATAACACCACCACTAGCAACACCGACGCTCCTCTTTCAAGTAGTGTTACTGGAAACGCCATGGATATCCAAGCACCACCAAGTCTCTCAAATCTGATAAAAGAAAGAAACCCTGGGTTAAGTATAAGAAGACATGGCTACCACTTAGAAGGAAATACTCGTTCCTCTCAAGACTCGAACAGAGCAACCACCTCCATAGAAACACGAGTATCATATGGAGCAAGCCAGAAAAACGCCTCCAACTTTATTGTTGATGCTAACAATTTCAGGGGCCCCGTCCATAGAGATAAAGGAGAAGTTCGTCTAGCCCGTGATTTGGTACCAGGAAACAGTCAACAACAAAATTTCAATGCCGGTGAAGTTCTGGAAAGGACCCTACAAAAAAAATCGTAAAATAAAGGCTTATCTCTATTCCACCAGCCTCTCTGTCTACTTAAGATGCAGAGAACCCTACATTAATGGGGGGATATCTCTCTCCACCTTTCTTGTCGCATAAGGAGATAGGGGTATTCACCTTTCTCAAGCCGTCACTATATGGAGCCGACCAATATTCCTAACGCTACCAGCGTCAGCACATCCAAAATCAACATTCAACGCGATGGAGAGATCCCTATTCAAAGAAAGCAACCAAGGATCTAACGATCAAACTTCGTCATTCAGACTACGACATGGCTCTGGGACATCCCTGAATCCACAACAACAAGGAAAGGCTCGACACATATGTGGAGAAATCGTCACAAAGGGACCCATATGTAGGTGCCAACATACCAGCAGACCCTAAAGATTGCTCACCTCCAGAACATCACCAAACAACGGATCTGGACGCTAAACAATTGCATATAGGAGAGATGATGCCATACGCCCGTGGATTTCGCCTATAAGTAAGTCTTGTTCAGCAACTCTCTTTACAACCAATTGACCCACGTACCATCAAGGCTTGGGGACTTGAATCGAGTATCAACCTCACAGTGCCTTGATGATATGAATGGGTGATCCTTTTCAAAAGTTTTTCGAATGGATAGGGGTCGTCTCTACTAAGAAACTGAGATATCGAAACCCAACCCTTTCCAAATCGGAGACACTACTGCCTCTTCTAGAGAAAAACCATATCTGATCATTAAAACTATATCAGGTGGATACTAAAAACTCATAAAAACTGATAAACCAACAGGGGTAGTCGTATGTGGTAAGTGTCTTAAAGTTTTCAAGGCTTAAGCACTTTACCACCCCTGGCAATATTTTCATGTTTTAAGCAACATTTGTAATTCCTCTAAGATGTTTACAGTGCCTTGCATTCGTACTTAGGATTTCAATTTATTTTACTAAATAAAGTATTATTTCTCTCTCTAGAAAATCCATTACAAACCGTTAAAAATCTACCTACTTATTCCAAAATAATACCATGTTAAAACCCGGGTATCTCAAAAACACATAAAAACCCTCAAAACTTACTACTTAGAAAGGATCTTTGAAGACTGATTCAGAGCAATCAGCATATGCTCTCTCCACCTGTGCAAGGGCTTTAGTTGCAAGCCTCAACTTTCGGGATAGTCTTTCACCATCATCTCTAGCCTTGGTAACCTCTTCTAAGCCGAAGACGCACCCACTTCCTTCTAGTTCTCATAAATGGCTCTCATATGACGACAAAGATATCCAACAACGAGCTTAGCCATCTCAGCTTTCTCCAAGAGTCGGTCCTGTCAAACTCAAAGTCGAAGTCAACTCCAACGTTCAGGTACTCAATTGTTACAATTTTCATCATATTGGCATCCTACGCAATGACACCACTTGGAGCATCATCTTCAACAACTGCATCTGAAGGATCACAAGAACCACACTTGGGGACTGAAGAGTTCAAAGTGGACCAACACAACTTAACTTGTTTAGGTTGAGATGTCGCTATACGTACGGTCTTGGCTTGGTTAGAAAAGTGAGAAAAGGAAGTAATCAGACTTTCTTGGAGTTTCCTGAATGGAACGTGAGTGAGAGACAGGAGGTGAGGTGTGTAGGAGCTATAAAAGACGAAAAAGAGAAGAAAGAAAGGGGAGGCAGTAGTTCTGGACAGAGAGAGTTTTGGGTTGGCGGTTGTGAACAAAGAGGTAAATAGTTCGATCAACCGTTTTTTTTAAATCTAAAACCGTTGATTACCATTAGATTTTCGATTTGGCTCGGTTCGGTCTATTAGTGGTACGGTTTGGCCCGGTTTACCCGGTTCTTTGGTTTTCTGTGCAGCCCTAGCTATAAAGACGAAAGAGAGAAGAAAGAGAGAAAAAATAGTGGTTCTGGACGGAGAGAGTTTCGGGTTGGCGGCTGTGAACAGAGGTGGATAGTTCGATCAGGAGAACAATAAAGGTGTTGAGCGTAAAGAGTATGGAGGAAAGGAAAAGAAGAAAAGACAAAAGGTGGAAGTTGAAGAGGCATGAAAATAAAATGGTTTAATCTTTTATCTCTCAATTATTGTATGGGTTTTAAGTAACTCACAGCCTGATTTTGTAACTAGGGTTTTATTGTGAAACCACTGAAGTTTAAGGCTAATTGAATTGATTTCTACAGCAGCGGACTATTATTTATTGAATAAATTGGTTCTTGATTTTTGTTTATTGATTTAATGATAATATGTTGCTTCACCGGTTATGTACAATACAGTAACCTTCGTGCGTAAGTGTTGGGATCATGAATATATTTGTTTCATTGTCAGATATCCATGCTTGGGTTAATTCCTTTGATGAGGTATGCTTAGAATAGTCAAGTATTATTTGTGAGTCATACTTAGTTTCGTATAATTTTCTTGCTAATGCAATTTCATGGTGCATGCTTGGGTTAGTCTTTTGATGTGTGATACTTAGGGTATCCCAATGATATTTACGACTCTATACATATAATAGGTGATGTCGATAGAATGGACAATAGACAAATATTCAGGAGTTATATTTCTTTTCAGTAATTAAATATAAATAGTGGTGGATACTATAAACTCTGGTTACCGACTTTCTTCATTGTATTTACTTTTCTAGTTTAGTTTAATTTTATTATTTCATGTTTAATCTAAAAATCCAAAAACATCATTTCTGGTTAGTTTATTAGAGATATTTATTGCAGTATTTTCTCGCTCCCTGTGGGTTCGACCCGTATTTGCTTCTTCTACATTGTAGACGATGTGCGATGGTGGTATTATAAATAGGTATTCCAAATCCTATCAGTCCAAGATTTCTCATCTGGTTCACTATCAAAGTCTGGGTCATGTTAGGTGATTAGGGTAGTCTAAAATATGCAAACTCATGTCAGCAAATTTTAAAATGCGCCAAACTCATGTCAGCAAGATCCGTTGTACAATTGCACCAAATAAAGTGATATTTACACACCTTGCCATACTTAGCTTAACAATTCTCTTTAATTTTCATCCCATTGAGGGTTTATATGAAGATAGAAAATATACCATCTATACACTCTACGAATATCCGGTAATAAGATTAGCTTAGAAAGTACAACAACAGATATTACATCATATATAAACCCTAACACCTAAAATTCTTGTCAACCTAAGTTTTAGAAATATAAGTGATGGGATTTTAATTTTATACCGCAAGAGCACGGCTGCCGATGAGACAGTATGCAATCACGGTTCGTTCCACAGGGATTTCAGAATTGCAATTTCTAATTTTAAATTAATTATTGTGCTAATAAAAAATATGGTTGGGTGATTTCATTCTAAATTAAGAAAATCTTAAAATGCTAAAACCGATTTACAAATGAAAGAAAACCTAGCATGTAGATATTTCATCACAACTATGCAAACTAGATGATTGTAACTTTTCTCTATAATTTTCTCAAAATAATACTCAAAACAACTTAGGACAATTTTATGCATCTCGGAAAATAAATTATTTTAATTTAATTCTTTTTTTCTCAAAAGATTAATAATTGTCTTTACTATAAATGTTGGTCTCTAAAATAGAATATATGAATTGCTACTAAAGCATGAGGACACATAATGACAAATTAATATCATATTAATCAAGAAATAGGACCAAGAGAAAATTTTTAAAAAATAGTCACAACATGCTAGCAAACATAGTAAGACTCCCTCTCTAATCCTATGGGAGAAATCTAGCTATTCATGGCACAAGAAGCACAAGTAAGTAAAGAATAAAATATTTATTTATTAATTTTATAGAAAATTATAAGAAAGAACTGACCATTTACGTCGCAGAATTAATAGAATTTTCTAACGACTTTACAACAGCTTTTGTATGTATTAGAATTGAAATTATCGTTGGGTTGCTATATCTAGTGAATACAAAAGGATAAGCAACGGGTTTTAACGACAAATCTTTTTGGTGGTTTTCTTCTTCCTCCTCCTCCCTTCGCTGCCAAGAACCCTAGTTTTCTGGATTTTAATTTCTAACGAATCTGGCCTCTGCCAGCCTCCCTCGATGCTTACCTCGCCTCCCTATTTATGTTGCAGCATCATTATCTTGAAATAACTTCTCTAACTCTTCAATATATTCACACAGATCTTCTCTCGGCCGATTTTTTTTTCCATCGGTGATATCTTTCTTCTTTTCCCAACAGAATCTCGATGATTATGTATCCTCATCTTGCTTCGAGAATATCTTCTCAATAACCCCACTTTTAAGGAGATATTATCTCACAAATGCAACAACCGAGAATCTTTCCTTTCTCACGAGATATTCTCCTACAATCAACTAATTCACAAGATTTTCTTTGATTTTATGTTTCCATATTCGTGCAAACTCTTATTAATTTGGACAAGAAAATATTCATGTCTTAATTCCTCAAAAATTACCCCAAAATCTCATCACATGTTCACGTTGTTTGTAAGAGAAGAAATTTCCGCCAAAATTCCAATTTAAAATGAAGAGAAGGTAGGTGTCCCTATCCAAGGCATGGGTGCCTTTAGCAATTCTTGTGGGTGCCTTTAGCACTTTTCTAAACCCATTTTTTTACAATTGTTTATTATTCGAAAATACCTACAAACACAATATAAGTACACAATTGAGTTTTAACAATATATAAATTGTGAACATATCAGACACAAAATATGTGTCTATCAATAAGCAGCATTGCAGGTTTTATACTTCTCTAAGGAACACAGTGGGGAAAGAAACTTGACACCCACATGGCTATGAATTTCAAAAAATTAAACACAACAACAACGAACCAACCATTGTGTCATTATAAAAAAATTACCAGTTACCAAGAAGAAAAGTCAAATCAACAAATTAAGAAAAGTCGGGATAAATCATGGGATTCCAATAAAAAAAATTGTTGAATAGGTAGAAGAGATGATTACCTTGTTGGTTATTCTTTGAAACTTGGATGCAGGCAGCGGACTATTGTTTGAAGATTTAGTCAAGGTGAGACCTACATTTAAGCATGGAAGAAACAGTGCAGATAAAAAAGTTAGATTAAGACAAGTTGATGATAGATATTTGGGTTATGGGGTTAACGACACCATACAGTTACATTATACATGTTCATGATAAATCTAGGGCATGAATATAATCACTACATTCAACCCTGAGCTTAAATGGAGCTGTAAATAGGACATTTCCAGAAGCCATCTTCAATATATCAATTATCTAGAAAGAAGAATCAATAATGCACATCAGTCATATATAGTTTTCAAACCAAATGCCAACTCCCATATTGTATTGTTAATTAAAAAAGCTGGCCACACTTTAGGTATCAGAAACCTAAAAAAATGCATACTACCAATAAATCAAAAAAAAAAGGTTGAGTCATAAAGATAAGAAAAAATAAAAAATAAAAAGTCAAAAGTCAAAAGTCAAAAACAAATCAGAGGAATGATTAGTAAAAATAAAAAAGAATCAAAATACAAAAGCTGATACAAATCACTTTTCTTTCAATATCTTTACCACCCTTATAATAAAGAACTTTGTCGCTTAAGAGCTTCCCAAACTTTACATATGTTTAGTAAGAAGCATACACATCAATTATTATTCCCAATACACTCCAAATACCAAAGAATCCTTAACGTCAAGTTTGAAATTCACGTGGAATACACTCTCGACGTGTTAAGGAGTGCATCGCAAATTTGATATGTGTCTCAGCCTACCTAATTAGTAATCAGAACTAAATATATTTGTCTCCTGACATTGCTTATTTAACAAAATGGCAACACAAATTCTCTACAAACAATAGAAATCGAAGAAATGAATTACTCACCACCATCACCGATCCTGGTAACCGAAGAATTCATCATCTTCTCTTTAAAACTCCATCAGCAGCATGCTGAAAATATCATAAACAACAATCTCCTCTCGGGCTATACACGATCTTCAACTGTTGTTATATCCATGTATAAAACATAACACAGAGATCCAGGTTTAGCTCAAATAACAATTCTATGCGGAAACCCTAGATGATTATACTTTTTTTTGTTGTAGTAATTACCTTAGCGAAGCAAGAAATTCTACTCCTCTGAAGATAACATAAGCTGATTCTATCAGTGAGGATTTCTGATTGTTTATATCCTCTTCCTCCTGTTGAGATTGCGTATTAATTTGCTAGTTACAGTAAACACTGACGAAGAATAAAACACGACACAGAAATTCAAAATCAAATCTCTTATCGTATATGTGCTTTGAGTAAGCCATTGATTTCCTTTAATCTCAGAGTGAAGAGAAAATGGAAGAGTTAAGGTTATGAATGGAGACGGCGATGGGAAAAAAAGAGTGTGAATGGTATTAAAGAAAAAGAAGAAAATAGCATGTTGTTATGGTCAAATGGAAAATCTAATTTGTTGGATGATTGAAATCAAAATCTTAAATGTCGATCGGAAGTGAACATTACCCATTGTAAGTTACATTAACCCGCTACATTTAAGTATTTGGTGTAGAGGTGGTGTAAGTATATTTAATTCGAGCAGCTACCAACGGTTTCCCATCACCCATTAATATTTCAACCAATCGTGATATACTTAGTGTCTCTCCCAAAATCACCAATACTCAAACCTCTTCTCTCGGCCAATAGAGATAGTGGGTTTCATCACCATTCAACCATGAAGCTCATAGAGTTTTGAGTTTTAAGTAGAAGATTGTTGTTGTGGGCAACTATTTCCCCTTTCATAATCAGGAATCAACGCCTATCCCTCTAATAGTGACACGTTCATGGATTTTTATTAAATGTAGTCCATGTATTTATTATCTACAGCCCATATAAAATAAATGATTAAACTAACCAAATAGATTTTTATAATTATTAAATATAGCTCCACAAACTAAGCATGATCTTTGTATATAGCCCAACTTTGTTAGATTCTGTTATAACAACTTTTGGATTTTTCTTCAATAGAATTTAAGCCCTTTATATTAAAGAAAACTTGTACTAGTATCTACCTCATCAGCTGCTTTATTTGCAACATGATATTTAGATTCAGTTAGTTAATTCTACTTGTTGAATGATACTAGATTTGTATCCTTACTACGCGCTGGACATAATTAACTTCTTCTTTATGTAAGTATTGTTATTCCACAAGAAAAAATGATGACGAGAATTGATAGTTCTTGTACCTATTTGTTGTACCATCCAACCAAGTTTTTTTCTTTTTAACAAAAGACGGTGAAAATTGATAGTTGTTATCTCAAATTAAACAGTTCTTATAGAACATAGTTGTTGGATATATGTGAGAGAAGATTGTAGCCGTTTGATAGAGGGAAATAACCTAATAAATTGATGATGAAATGTCGCTACCTTTTTGTTATACCCTCCAAATAAAAATTCTAATCTACCAATTATATTAATTAAAAACAAAAAAAGAATAGCAACGATATCAATTATGACCTGCTTTTGCATTAACATTCTGGACATGAAGCCTAAGCATATATAATTATGTTTGCAAATGATTGTATTTAATTACAAACTGTTATACTTTTTGATTTTAAGTTTTTTCCGGTCTACCGGCGCGGTGCAATAACAATTGCATATGCTATTGTCCATTCGTACAATTGTATTCCAACCACACACGCTTTTACTAAATCATTTTTTTGATTGAGAACATATACTATTGATTAGTGACCAAACAACCTTATCATTTTTGACTGTTTATCTAAACCACTCACCAATTCCCTCGTAGTGTTTAAAAATCCTGCCACACTTGATTATGTTATCCTGGTTTTAGATCAAAAGCTTTATGTACACACTCAATTGGAGCAACCATATCTGGAATGTTGAGCATTTTCCGAACTTGGTGTTGGGAAATAAAATAAGAGCGACACGTGTAAGACGATTAAGAAAGAAACAATGAAATTCAAGAAGGATGAGAAGCACACAATCAAAGCCATATTAAAGTATCGAAATGGGACAGATGTGAAAGACTGAGCAAATCTCTGCATGATCGACACGTAAGATCGGGAAAGTAACATCACACTGATCGAAACGGACAGCATTAAATGCATATGGAACGGGAAAGAAAGAATAATGATGATCATGGAGCGGAAAAGTAAGGCAATAATTACTTTTATGACACGTATGATCGGGACAAAGTTGATTCTCAAGGAACGACGAGCACGTGTAAACCATGCAAGGTAACGCACCAAAGAGAAAGCATGACCTGCCAATCTTATAAACATCCCGATCCTAATATAATAAGGATAACGATAGAGTGTATCGGGACAAGAGGGACCCACTACTAAATCTATAAATAGAAGAGAGCATTCAACGAAGAAGGGGTCGGAAAATTGAGAAGAGAAAGAGAGGAAGGAAGATTAAGAAGAGCAGAAGGAAAAAGATTATTAGGTATGTAGTGTGGATGATTAAATCCAAAAGATAGGACATTCATGATAAAATTTCTTGCTTTTAATAGAAGATGTATTTGGAATTGTAGTTTTGATCAGATTTATGATCTGTAAATGATTGGACTGTTAAAATGTTTATCAAATCATTATTCTTAAGATGATTCTATGTATCAGCTCATTTATTAAAATCTTATGTTGATTATACAATCTTTAAATCATTGGTTGTTAATGTCAATGAGAAAATTGACATAAACAATTTGGCGCTAGAAACATGAACTGGGTTAAAGGATTTATCCTACCTGTTCTTGAAAAATGAATTTTTCTATTTTAATTGTCACATAATTATCTTTATTGAATTTGAAAAATGGAAATGGTATCTCTTTGGAAAGAAAAAGATTTTTAAGTATAAATGGGTCTGTCTAAATATTTGATCGTAAAACATATTTATAAAAATTTGATAATTTGATTGAAAGGTTATTTGGCTAACTTTTGAAAGGTTATTAGAAATCAAGAGGAGAAGGGAACTGATCAGCAGATTTAGAAGAGAAATGTCTCAAGAAGCACGCTCTGCGAATCAAGACAGTAATGATAGACAAAGTTCCAGACAAAGGGAAGTTGAGAGTGATCCAAAACAACAACAGAGTAATGTGGGAAATCATTCACCAATCCAAGAGCTAACACCAAATGCTTTATCACAAAATCATCTCTCACATCACGAGAACTCAGGAAATAATGTCAATTATCTTCAAAATCTGATACGAGAAATGAATGAAATAAGGAGAGAACAGAGGATCAATCAGGATAAAATTGAATTATTAACCAGAGAAAATCAAGTTTTAAAAGATGCAATTCGACGTGAACAGAGGCAGGCTGCAACAAGATCACGAAATCCAGAAACAATTTCTGAAAGACGTGCACCCAGAAATAAAAGAGAAAATCAGGATCAGAGGATGGTGTTAGTAGGATCATCATCACGAGCCAGGAGACAGAGAGAAAATCAAGAAATTCAACGTACACAATGGCAAAAGTGTATTGAAGCAATGGAACAAATGAAAGAGGAAATAAAAGGACTGAAAAATAAAGAAGGAGGAAGAATAGAAGAAGTGTTAAAAGAGGCCAAGCGTACACCGTTAGCTCAACGATTGACAAATGTTTCATTGCCAAGAGAGTATAGCATCCCTGTATTTGAATGCTACGATGGAACAATTGATCCAAAACTCACATTTAAAATATTACAATCGAGTGATGTCACGATGGGATGGACATGAAGCAATTATGTGCCGATGTTTCCCTTCAAGTTTAACAGGTTCAGGATTACTGTGGTATGATAGATTGCCTGAAAGTTCCATTGAGTGTTATTCACAATTAGTGAGGAAATTTCTTGAAGCTTACATGTACAACAAACCCGTTGATTCGGGAATAGATAGATTATATTCCCTTACATCATGGCCAGAAGAAACGATACGATCTTATACCACCCGATGGCATACGGTGTGTCAAGCGATTGGAGATGTTGACTCAAGTATTGCAATAAATCATTACAAGTGGGGAATCGCTGACCGGAGATGTCATCTTTTTATTGAAATTCATCGTAATAATCCCAAGACCGAGGGACAGCTCAGAGAAATAATAAAAACATGTGCAAGGTTGCAAGATGTCCAGGAACAAGGTCCAAGAAGCAATTCACAAAATCAGGGAAGCATGAAAAGGAAAAATTCAGTTGAGGTATCAATAGAGCAGAAAAAGAAATTTCCTCATAAATCAGAATCAAAGGAATCAAAGCGCCCACGGCAAGGGGATAATAAAACATTTGTGCAACGATTTCAAGAAAGAGTGTTTACAAAGCTCAATATCTCATATACCGAATTATTTGATATCATAAAGGTTAAACCAGATTTTCAATGGCCATCATCAAAAGGCAATCAGCCTGAGTTTACGCAACGATCAAAAGATTATTGCGAGTACCACTGTTATAAAAGTCATGCAACAGAAAACTGTAGGAATTTTATTATGTTAGTACAAAAAATGATAGATGCAGGAGAATTAAAAGAATATATTCAGAGGACCGAACCAGTAGCTAGACCCGACAAAGGCAAAGCAGTGCATATTCCGTATAGTGAACGCACCATTAATGTAATATCATACTCAGAAAAAAGAGATACTGATGTGAATGCTGCAATCAATAAAAAGTTGTGTAAAAGGATTCAAAATCATGAAATTTTTAAGGTATCGGGAAGAATAACGGAAGCCTGGGAAGACTGGATGGCATCTCCTTTAACTTTCTCAGTGCGGGAAGTAAATCAAGAAATTGAGATGCACAATGATCCATTAGTCCTCACGTTACCAATGTCAGGATGGAATGTTAGAAAAATCCTTATGGACGGGGGCATCTCGTTGAACGTTTTATTTCATAGCTCATTTTGCAAAATGGCGTTCACAAAAGATCAATTACTCCCATCTCGGTATGTGATTTATGGATTCAATCGAATGGCCTCAAGACCAGAAGGAGATATAAACTTGCAAGTATCAGTTGGACCAATCAACATTCTAACGAGATTTAGTGTAGTAGATGCTCCATCTCCGTACAATGCAATCATTGGGAGACGCTGGGTACACCAGTTAAAAGGTGTAATTTCCACTTATCACCAATATTTACGATTTCCAACACCACAAGGCGAAATGGAGATCAAGGGGGATCAAGATGATGCTAAGTTTTGTATAATGGCGGAGGTAAGAATGCATGAAGAGCAGGAACAACAACAGCGAGAAAGGAAGAAAAACCATAGGACCGAAGTAAAGGAAAATGAAATTAATCAATACTTGAAAAGGAACATCGAACAAGAGTCAGCAAATGAGTTAGGAAAAAGCAGCAAGAGTCAAGAAAATTCAACAAGTCAGCAGCTTGAAGGACCCTCATAGCAATTAAAGGGAACTCCAACTCCAATCGGGAATCCAAAACCAATTTTCACTTCTATAGAAGAAACTAAAATTGTAAATATTGGAACTTTAGAATGGCCCAAGAGAATACAGATTGGAACTTTGATGAAAGAAGATGTGGAGCAAAGTTTAATCAAATTACTTCGTGATTTTATAGATATATTTGCATGGAAAATGGAGGATATGCCCGGGATAGATCCGAACATTGTACAACATGAATTACGAATACGACCAGATGCTACACCATTTCGTCAACGGATACGCAAGGTTGCATCGGAGTATCACGATCCAGTTAAAAAGGAATTAGCAAAGCTTCTAAGTGCAGGATTCATTCGAGAAGTACGATATCCAACATGGATTTCTAACATGGTGATCGTTCCGAAAAAGAACGGTGGAGTAAGAATTTGCATAGACTTTACCAATTTAAACAAAGTTTGCCCAAAAGATAGCTATCCACTTCCTAATATTGATCAATTGGTGGATGCTGTAGAAGGCAACGAAGCATTATCTTTTATGGATGGTCAATCGGGATATAATCAAATTGCACTTGCTGAAGCAGATCAGGAGCACACTGCGTTCTTTACTCCTCGGGGGTTGTATTGCTATACCGGGATGTCGTTTGGGTTAAGGAACGCGGGAGCAACATATCAGCGTTCGGTTGATGCAATTTTCAAACCATGGATCGGACAAATATTAGAAGTTTATGTCGACGATATGTTGGTAAAAAGCAAATTATCAATTAACCATCTACAAGACCTCGCTGAAATCTTTGGTGCGTTACGAAAGTACAAGATGAAGGTTAACCCGGAGAAATGCACTTTTGGTGTTTCATCGGGGCGTTTCTTGGGTTATTTGGTTACAAAAAATGAAATAGAAATTGATCCAGCTAAGATCCAAGCAATAACAGATATGCCATCACCCAGCAGTATTAAAAGTGTACAGAAATTAAATGGATGTCTGGCTGCTTTAAACAGATTTATTGCCAGATCATCAGAATGGTGCAAACCTTTCTTTGAAATACTCAAGAAGAAAAATAAAATTTGAATGGAACGATCAATGTGAACAAGCATTCCAAAGCATAAAGAAGCATCTAGCTACACTGCTAGCATTACAGAAGCCGGAACCAGAAGAGATATTAGCTTTGTATATATCGGCAACAGAAGATGCAATCAGTGCAGTGATGGTACGGACCAATGAAAAGATAGAAAAACCATTATATTATATCAGCAAAACCCTTAATTCGGCAGAAAAAAATTATACAAAGATCGAACAACTCATCTTATCATTAGTCTTTGCCACTCAAAAGTTACATACTTATTTTCTCACACATTATGTTCGTGTCCCGAGCAAGGCACCATTACAATCAGTACTGAAAAATACGGGAAAAGTGGGAAGAATCGCTAAATGGAACGCCAGCTAGAACAATTCAATATCATTTATGAGTTGCAAGCCGCACAAAAATCTCAAGTTTTAGCTGACTTCCTTGCAGACTTCCCAATTGAAGAAGAATATGAAATTCAAGGTCTGATAACTTAAAAAAAAATAAAAAAAAATCACTCGTTAACAATTTATTTTATCACATTAACAATTTATTTTATTTATAATTAAAGGATTACCCGGATGCGAGGAAGAAGACCCACAAGATATTCTGGACTCGGCAAACTCTCAAAAGTGGGAAGTTTTTGTTGATGGATCCCGAAACAACGAAGGAGCAGGAATTGGCATCGTGATTACTACACCAATGGGAGATCGAATGATTCATTCTTTTCTTCTTGAATTTGAAGAACATACAAATAACATAATAGAATATGAAGCTGTGGTTCATGCTTTAAAACTCATCATTGAATTGGGAATCAGCAATGTTCGACTTACAAGTGATTCGCAGTTGGTAATTCGACAGCTCGAATTAAAATATCAAACACTTGATGCAGATTTAGCACAATATAAAAATCTTGTTCTAATTTTAGCAAGCCAAATCCCAAACCTTACTTTCCGGCATCTATCCCGAGACAAAAATCGACATGCTGATGCTTTGGCATTCATTTCTTCCATGTTAAATGACCCTAGTATGACAGCACTCAAAGTCGGAAAAATATATGAACCCTCTATCCAGATAAGAGTACTTCATAATATGGAAGAAAATGTAACAGAAAAAATTCATGATCCTGCAATGCAAAATGTTCCATTTATACCTCAACAAATAGGTGATCAAACAATGAACCGGATTGGAGAATTCCGATTCATCAATACTTACAAGATAACGTATTACCTACCAATTCTCAGGAAGCAAGAAAAATTCAACTCAAATCAGATAATTACCAACTTCGGGAAGGAATTTTGTATCGAAAATCATTTCTCGGACCATTATCCTGATGCCTATCACAACAGGAAGGAATTCGGATACTTAAAGAAATACATTATGGGGATGCAGGAAACCACAGTGGAAGACGATCACTTGCATTAAAAGCCAAAACCCAAGGTTATTATTGGATATCCATGCAAAACGACTCAGACAACATGGTACGAAGATGTGAAGAATGCCAACGATTTGCAAAAAAGATCAAAGCACCACCCACAGAGCTCAATTCTATACTCAGTCCATGGCCATTTGCAAAATGGGGAGTAGATATTGTCGGTCCGTTAGTTGAGGGAACCAAAAAGAGACGATATTTAATAGTGGCTACTGATTATTTCACCAAGTGGGTAGAAGCAAAAGTATTAGCTCGGATCAGATATTCCGATGTATTTATATTTTTATTTGAAAATATCATATGTGGATTTGGAATCCCAGCAGCCATAGTTTCCGATAATGGACAGCAATTTCAAGGAAGAAATATTGATATGTTGTTTGAGGCATATAATATTCAACAATACAGATCCACACCATTTTATCCCCAAAGTAATGGACAAGCCGAATCCACAAATAAAACAATAGTAATGAATCTGAAGAAGACACTGGATGGGTATCACAAACGTTGGTGTGAACAATTGCATAATACATTATGGGCATATCGCACCACGAGAAGAGAATCCACTGGAGAATCACCTTTCCTTCTCGCATATGGTGCAGAAGCAGTCATACCAACTGAAATCATTCTACCCACGACAAGAACAGAAGCATGGAAGAAAAATTTAAATACAGATCTAATGTTACAAAAATTGGATGATTTAGAAGAAAAGCGGGAAGTGGCACTCCAGAAAATGGAGAACTATCAAAGAAGGTTGGCACGGGATTACCACAAAAAAGTCAAGTCCCGAAACTTTGTCCAAGGAAAATATGTATTACGACAAATCCCTGAATACCATCGGGACAAAGATGCTGGGAAGTTCGCACCAACTTGGGACGGTCCATACGTAATACACGCATCAGCTGGACAAGGATCGTACTATCTCCAAAATATGCAAGGAGAAACCTTACAACATCCTTGGAATGCACGATACCTAAAGCTTTATTATCCATAAAAAATAGCACAATTTTGGCAGCCAACACATGTATTTATGTCTTTATTTGATCCTTTATTTTACAATGAGATTCTCTCTGAGTTTATACGTACAATAAAATTCAAATCCAGGAACATCTTATTCTGGAAAAACGCTTCGATTGGCGACATAATCTAAATTCAAATCCAGGAACATCATATTCTGGAAAATGCTTCGATTGGCGACATAATTAAAATTCAACCTTAATGCCCAAAGAGGTACATGTCTTATTGGAATTTGAATAAATTCAAAATTTCTAATAAAGAAGGAATGCCTAACTTATGGTTATCATTTTCAGAGTACGTTCGGTACCAACCCTGTATCTTACCCCTGGCCCGGGTTTGTTTCGTATGTGTGGGATCTCGAATTATATGTTTTGAGGTATATACACTTCAATCCATTGTACTTCTGAAACAATATGATTAACCTAAAGATTTTATAAATATCATATTTTGTGCAGGAACAATCTTCAGAGCACAAACCAGTCAAAAGTAAAAAATCGCAAAATGATGTTCTCAACAATAATAAGTCAAGCTTCAAAATAAGAGAGGATCGGGACACAAGGCTAGAATATCTAAAAATGAAGCTACGAACAGTAAAAGCCAAAAGCAAGTACAACTACACTTCAGGGTTGGACCGTCGGGGTGGTTGAGGAGAAACTACCGGAACAGGAGCACGACCATTCAACACAGAAGGATCGACTTGAGCCTGATCCAAGGCAGAATTGAATGACATTGCAATCTTAGCTTTGGCATCTTGTCTTACCCAGACGACATAAGCATGGCTATAATCAACTTCCGATTGAAGATCTTTAATCTTTTGCTGATCCTGCTTTACTTTCTCTTTTTCAGCGTTTAATTCCTGTAATAGTTCATCAGTTCTTGATTGTATTTTATCATTTCTTGATCTTGAACACTTAGTTGAGATTGTAAATCCCGAAGTTTGATCATATTCTGGGCCACATTTTTCTCTGAAATCTTCAGCTCTTCAGAAATGTTTGTTATTGTATTGTTTGCAATGTTAACTTCAGCTCCTGCTACCGTTGCTCGGCCATTAGCTTCATTCATCTTCTTTTCTAGCACTGGAAATCAGAATGAATATTAGATAAACCATATAACACCATCAATAAAACAACCATATAACTAAACATATACCTCTAACTACAGATTTAAATTCTGCTTCTTTAAGGGTTAAAGTTTTCAGAGCTTCCTGATACTTGGATTCCGCTCTATTACGTCTCCAGGTATTCAACTCAATACTATCGGACAACTGTGTTAATTTCTTCTTAACCAGTTCCATATCCATATTTACTCCTCTCACATGATTGTTCAACTGAGTCATCCTACGCTGGAACCTAAACAGAGATTCCAAGTCTCTCTCTGATCCCATAAATGAAGGGCAGAATTTCAAAAAAAAAAAAAAAAAAATACTGGAACGAACTATAGGATCGTACCCAATATAGATAAATACCAGAACGAACCATAGGATCGTACCCAATATATGTAAATGCTGGAACGACTATAGGATCGTAGTACGAACCCAAAATAAAACATGAACTAAGAAGTAAGGACAAACCTTGATTCTGATCTTGAAGCTTTTGATTCTGATCCTCAAAATTTTGAAGCTGTTGCTGTTGCTGTTGTTGTTGTTCTTGTTGTTGTTGAAGTTGTTGTTGAAGATTGTTATTTTGTTGCTTGAGATTTTCAATCTCTCGCTGCAAATTATCATTTCCACTCTTTGCCTTTGACGTCTCGTTCTTGAGCATCAGCTCCATCATTACGGCCCGAGCCTTATAAAATTTGTACGCTGCAAATGTACAATCGGTACCGTACTTAAGTTGAGCGAGAGCTTGCTGTGAAAAAGAGTACGATGAACCCTCTGCCATGGTCAGAATTTCACTCAAAGAAAAAGGAAGACTGAGCGGGTATGTTTGATCGAAACACTCGCCTTCGAACCAAGCATCCCGGGTACTATCCAGCGAAGCCGCACCAAATGAAGCCCGCAGCCTAGCCATTGAGGCACTATCGGACTTCGATGGATCGTGCCGAGCGGAAGTATTTAGAAACCCTTTGGAGACAAACCATTGAAAGGCTTCACCTTCTTCACCTGCAAGAGTAATTCCCTCATCTTCTTCAGAGAAAGGCCATTGAATGGGAGGATCAGCATCGGGCATTTCATCATTGCTATCATAAGCGGGAACGGCAGGTCGAGCTGATGTCCCGATGGGGGCATCTGATGTATGAATAACTTCAGAAGCATTTACATCCCCAACAGGGTGCGGAACATCAGGAACGACTGAAGTGGGAACGCTTGGAATTGTACTTTCAGCATTAACTCCTTCAGAAATCTCATTTCTTTGTTCTTCTACAACAACATTTTCATTTTCAACATTTTCTTCAACAGCAGCAGCTTCGATCAATTTTATTATATTTTCTTCCTCAATAGCAACATCGTCTGCTTCCTCTTGAGGTAATCCAGAAAAAATTGTTATTGTACCACTGCAAGGGGCAACGTGCTCTATTTCAAAGGTAAAAGGAAGAGGAGAAAAAGAATCGAAGATATTGGAGGGAGCAGTGGCGTTTGGAACAGCTTCAGAAATAGATGAGGGTACGGAAGGATGATCTGGAGAAAGAATAGGTTCCCCCACGCTAACAGAACAACGTTGATGATAACATGTTGTCCCGATACTTCTGTTCGGGACGAACCTTCAGCAGTAGTTATAAGAGCAGAACTGCTGCACCCCTCAACTAAATTATCTCTAATTTCCCCTTCTTCTGCTTCGAAAGGGTACGCTGGTCTTCTCAATTTCCTCTTTTTCTTTGTTTCTTCAGGAAAAACTAACTTACGTTTTCCTTTACCTTCAATAACTTCTTCTTCTTCAACTCTTTGTCTTCCCTCAACAATTTGAATACCAAGACTTCGACGTGGAGGAGGAGGAGGGACATCATTGACAAGGTCAGAATCAGGTTCAATCTGAAACGCAAATGTTTGTCCCGTAAAGAGTAATTTAACAACAATTCATAACAACGTTGAAATAAAGAGTAACACAAACCTTATAATCGAACTTGTAGTCCTCGAAATTTAACCGCCAAGGGCAATAGCCTGGGAATCGATTTCGAAGCACTTGAATTTCATTGTTGGAAATATTACCATAAATCCAAGGACCTTCAATTACAATTGGAGTGTGATACCATTTATAGTCATGATCCTGACGAATTCTCTCATTTGTGGGAAAATCAAGCTTGGTCTTGGGAATATATTTGATTTTGGGATCATCAATTTCATATAACAAGGAAAATCCCGAATGACTTTTGCGAGCGGGACTAACGCTCCATTTCACATAATTTTTCTTTGAGATGCAATCTCCATATGTGGCCTGAAAATTCTCAACAGTATAACTACTGCGTTCTGTAAAATCTGGAACGTAGCAAGAAAGATTAGTCCGCCCTTCGCTTCGGAGATAACATTCGTCAAGAATACGCCACCAATTTCCATTATACTGAGTAATGGATCGAGCAATTCCATGGGGAGAACTACCACGAGTTGCAAGGACTTCAAATTGAAAGGGATTCTCTTCTTCGTATAAAGGAATGCGAAGTCCGGCCTCTAAAGCACCAGTAGAAATTAATAAATGATTGGGGGAATAGTTAAACCTCTGCATTGCACCTAAAGTTAACACATCGGAATTTGGATCAAAAAACGAGACTTTAAAATCCTCAATATCATGTCTCATCTTAAAGTTTTCAATGTCCATTGTTCGATAGCTACAAGATGCTTGAGAACGCTTGTTTCTAGAAGTGGGGTTAACATTTGCAGAAGCCTCGGGAACCGGGTTACGAACAGGCCGAGGCACGGCATATCTAGAGGAAGAAATTCTAGCAGGTCTTCCAGATTCTTGATGGTCACCGGAAGCATTGGGATTCCTGGACGACATGATGTTTTACCTGGAAAGAAAGTTTTAAAGAATCAAAATACGAAGGAACCAATTCAATCATATCTGTGAAAAGCTAATCATGATTAAACATTAAAGTAAGATACCCAAAAGAAAATTTTTAACATACCTGAAGAAAGGAGATAAACAATTACTTGATCAAAGGAAAAGTAAATATGTCTGGTGCTAAAAGCTCCTAAAACGATTGGGATGACGAAAGTACTTGAAAAAACTCAAGGAAAACAGAGAACAGCAACTTTAAGAGGTAAAAGACAGAAGTGAAAAAGACTGCATCGTATTTAAAGCAAAGAATAGAAACCGTCACAATTTGGAAAGGCATTAATTAAAGGCAAAGATTTGATTTCCTCGAAAAAAGGAGTAACTGACACAAACGTGATAATAAAAGTTACTGCTTCCGAAAAGTTCGCATAACGTGAGAAAAGAGGTGATGGAAAAGTAGGGAGTAATAATTGTTCTTTTACTTTTTTCAAAAACCTTGGATCGACCGTTAAGATTTTTTGAAAAAAAAAAAGAAGAAGGGGGCAAGATGTTGGGAAATAAAATAAGAGCGACACGTGTAAGACGATTAGAAAGAAACAATGAAATTCAAGAAGGATGAGAAGCACACAATCAAAGCCATATTAAAGTATCGAAATGGGACAGATGTGAAAGACTGAGCAAATCTCTGCATGATCGACACGTAAGATCGGGAAAGTAACATCACACTGATCGAAACGGACAGCATTAAATGCATATGGAACGGGAAAGAAAGAATAATGATGAGCATGTAGCGGGAAAGTAAGGCAATAATTACTTTTATGACACGTATGATCGGGACAAAGTTGATTCTCAAAGAACGACGAGCACGTGTAAACCATGCAAGGTAACGCACCAAAGAGAAAGCATGACCTGCCAATCTTATAAACATCCTGATCCTAATATAATAAGGAGAACGATAGAGGGTATCGGGACAAGAGGGACCCACTACTAAATCTATAAATAGAAGAGAGCATTCAACGAAGAAGGGGTCGGAAAATTGAGAAGAGAAAGAGAGGAAGGAAGATTAAGAAGAGCAGAAGGAAAAAGATTATTAGGTATGTATTGTGGATGATTAAATCCAAAAGATATGACATTCATGATAAAATTTCTTGCTTTTAATAGAAGATGTATTTGGAATTGTAGTTTTGATCAGATTTATGATCTGTAAATGATTGGACTGTTAAAATATTTATCAAATCATTATTCTTAAAGATGATTCTATGTATCAGCTCATTTATTAAAATCTTATGTTGATTATACAATCTTTAAATCATTGGTTGTTAATGTCAATGGGAAAATTGACATAAACACTTGGTCTCTCATTTCAGTATGTTGGGGCATTTTATATTTTATCTCTTCAAGGAATCAAAATTTGGGGTATTTTACACTTTAACCCTGTTGAGGAATCAAAATTCTTGCACTAAGAAAAAATCTTGAGATTTTGCCTTCTAGCGTTCAATGACTTAATTTCACGTACAATACTTCGATCATGAAAATAATATTATTTCTGGTAATCCATGAACATACTGCAGCTGGAAGAATGTTCCATATAGCATGTTTGGCTCAAGGATTTGAAGGTTCTATAATTCAATTTCTAGGGAATGCGCCTAATTATTTGAACCGAACGAGACAAATCAACTTTACGTAATTAAGATTTTTGATTCCTATAAATCTGATTCCCTCCAAAGATTTCGAGGTAAAAACAAAAATAACCGAATCACCTCAACCAAACGCTAATTTTTTGGATTTGAATTCAATCCAAGAATTGGGTTATCCCATAATTTAATTCCTAGAATTCGACTTCTTCCAATTGAACGGGGTGTAAGAACTGTAAAGTGTTCTGCAATGCACTAGAAAGACCTGTCAAGAGTTTTGCATCTCCTATACCAAAGGCCTAAAACCCTTAGTACCATCCACTAATTCTGTCAAGAGTTTTGCATCTCCTATACCAGAGGCCTAAAACCCTAGTACCATCCTCTAATTCTACTTAATTGTATGGTTTGGAGAAACAGAAACAGTTCGGACCACCAAAATTGCTTTTTTGCACAGGCACATGGAAGAGAGATATAAAACCTGCTGCACCTGCACATCCTATCATGACCAACCTCTACAAGAATGGCAGAGCAAGCTTATATCACAGGCTGGAAGAACTACCCAACTAAATGCAGTGCATAGGACCATGGGAAAGTACGAAATACTACACAGCAAATGGATCAGATTCAAAGAAATTATTAGTGGCATTCCTATACTAAACATAAACCTATTCTTCCTATTTCTGGGGATAGAATGTGCTTACCCAGAAGACTTGGAGGTCTGCAATTAGATGACTACAAGTCTACAACTCCGCATTCCTAGCTAAATTGGCCAGGCTCTTACTTCACAATGCACGAGAGTGTGGGTTCAAATTCTGAAAAGTAAGTACCTCCCTACTGGGGATCTGAAGCAACATCCTCCACCTACACCTACAAGGGCTAACTGGATCTGGTAAGGTAGTGTTCACAGTCTTCAAATTGTATTCACATAACCTAAGTGGCAGGTAGGAAATGGCTCCAGCATCAACAACTACCCTCGTAACTGGATTCCTGTCTTGGAATCTTCTTTGCAACCTAGAGATGCTCTAGCAAAAGCTGTTCATGCTTCTAGATTATGTCAGGAGTGGTGGAGTGATCCTCCAACATGCTTAGTACCTCACTTATCTATGAATGTAAACCCTGTTAATGTAATACGAATGCAGTAATACAACATGCTTTGTTTTTTAAAAAACTCGACTGTAAAACAAAACAAATTTTACAGTAATCCAGAGAACCTGACTATAAACATGATCCCAACAGTAGGATACCAAAAGGCTTAATGTACGCAAGTTATCTGTTGGGGTTTTGAAAGTCGAGAGGCTCCACTCAAAAGGCCAGCCAAGTCAACCATGTAGAGCATATCAGATCGCACTAAGATCTCGCAACTAAGAGTTTTAATATTTTCTTGAATGCCTATGACTACCGCTGTCACACTTCAGAACATTGGCTCTCAGCAGCATTGATTTTACATCACGATCAAATTCGTCACCCATTTGTAAAACATTTTTGAAAGTCGAATTCCTTTGATCAGCATGCCTTGCATACAGTATCTTGTTGTGCGAGTCAATGCGAGCCTGTACGTATATCAAGCATAAGCAAGAGACATAGATAAACAAACTGACAGAAGGGAATCAAAGCTTCAAAAACTAACTCCAGAAAGAAGAAAATAAAAACATTTTCAGCAATATATGTATCGAGATTCAAAGAGAATCAGAAATGATAAGTTAAGAAAATACCTGAATCTGGTTGTCAGTAATTAAAGCTTCCAGTTCTTTCTCTAGCCCAGAAACATCTGTTTTGAAAGCATCAGCCATCACACGAAGATCAACGGACACAAATGGATGGGTATATTGGATGAGAGCTTTGTGACGGATTTGACTGTACAATGTCTCGACATGGTCATGTAAATGAATGTCCAGCAATACATTGGCTTTGAGATTTTCAAGATACTCAAGGCAAGAAGCATAACGGCTGCAAATGAGGGAAAACAAGTCAACGGAGAAAACTCAAGATAGTAAAAGATGTGAAGCAAAGAAGATATGTCCATGCACAACTAGCCGATATGAACCAACTGTTTGTGATAGAAAGACTGCTCGTTGCAGAAACTAATTGAGCAAAAAACGAAAGTTAATGCTTGATATTACATGCGGATTGAAAGGAAATCCCAATTCACAGCAGTCTGTTTTGAAATGGCATCCAACTACCTTTTCTTTCAGAGAGAATGATATACCAGCGCAGATCAAGAAGATCTTTTAAGAAGTAAAGAAGGTGGACACAAAAAGATTAGAACCAAATCATATAAATTTACCTGGAGTAGAAATCATTGATAATCTCCCTTACTTCAGGCACTAGCTCTAAGAAATTTCGGAAGTTGATATTATCTATCACCTTGTTCTGCAAAACAAATTAACAAGAGGTAAATTTAACCTGTTCAGATCCCAAACATATAACCGTATACATCAGAATATTACATATTTCAGAAGCAGGTCAGATGCATGCCTTTAACTCAGTCCTGTCGAAGCTGGCAAGTGCACATAATCCACCATAAGTCGCTACATCTTGAGGTGCTATCACTTCTGTATAGTTATTTCCTAATTCTGGACCTATTTCTAGAAACTGCAGGTCGAAACAATGAATTAAATGGTATAATGAAAGATAAAGCAATGCAGACATAAAGAGAAGCAAAATATACATACTTTTGCAGAATCAATGTCTGTATAATAAGTCCAATAAGTCCTACTGAGTATTCATTCACATTTTATATAATTTTGTATCTACTGAGACAACTGGATCTCGATAATAACATTGAAACACCAAAATTGCCAACGCATAATTCCTCGGTCGAACTTATCTAGCAAAGGAGCCAACTACCATCAGTTCGTCAACATGCAAAAAGAAAGACTAGATCTCTAATTTCAATTAGAAATTTCACAACATTCTTGATCTGGAAAGAACTTCGATTAACCTATGCTACGGAAGTCAGTTTTTTTGGGAATAGGCATAGTGTTAATATCGCCCACATATACTCACCATGTTTCCCTTATTTTACTGATCAGAAAAATATAAATAAATGAGGTTCCAGAAAAAGACTACGGATGAGTCGATCAAAAACATAATGACATATCTACTAATGTCGGCACAGAGACTAAAATAGTACGGTATAACCGATGGATAAGTAGTGAGAGAACCACAGCACTGTGAACTTGTGGACTACTGTACATGTATGTTAAAGAAACTATATCCTGGCCAGCACCTTAGCGTATCTCTAATAAAAGACAAAGAACGACAAAATGGTAAGGAAAACAAACCTTGCGAGCAGCAAGTTTATACTTTTTACCCTCCAGGTAAGATAACCCAGCAGCACACCGCAGCTTTGCTATTGCAACAGGGTCCAGAGCATCCGGAGTCTGCTCTGCTTTACTAACGTAAGTAGCAACATGTGTGAACTGGCCCATCTCGATACTAACCAAAATTGCATTCAAACACATCTGCAAGATGTGCTTTGAAGTAGTACAGTAATCACGAGTACGAGCATAATTCTTGAATGCGTCACCAAGATGCCCATGTGAATAGTAAAAATCCCCAAAATCATTGTATCCCATTCTGATGCTCTCTTTGATCAAATTTGTCTGCCCAAAAACATTTGACATAAAATGCAAGCACAATGAGTAAAGTAAATGGACAGAGAAAAAAACAGCAACTGTTTTATATCTCATTTGACTCTTACTTCATCATTCTTGAAAATTCCACATATTTATAGCTTATTATGAAAAGAAAAAAAAACTACCAACTCCCAAAATCGATGAGAACAAACCACCTATTGCTTTTGCAATAAGGATGCGTTGCAAACAAACCAGCATGAAATCAAATAAGGACTCTTGATATACAGATGACGGAATATATTCATTCAAAGAAAGTTTTCATTAACGAGTTGTGTCCTCAAAAGGTCATATCACAAAAATCTACTTCTCTCAGCAAGGAACATAGAACACAAACAAACTTCTTTTTCTGACAGGTAATACAAAAAAAAATACAGCAATAACATGTTGAACAAAACTCAAGAACAAGCACTTTTTCAATTTTGTAACCTCAAGTTATCCAAACCCTATTTTTGGTGTCCAATAGTTCACAACTAAATACATTTGAGTAGTTTATAAGTGTTTCATTAACGTAAGTATATAATTCCAACACAGAAAATGCTCTTATTAACCCATAGTGATGAACAAAACTAGCAGAGACGTTGGTGAATATTCTTATTTGGCCTTCATATTATGAAACAAAAAGAGAAGTGAACTATATCGCATGGGGATCGATTTTGTAAATGAGGCTTTAAATTAAAAAGAAACAAACAATTCCCTGTCCATGTGAATGATAAGTTTTCACACCAAGGATGCAAAACACACAAACCAACTTGAAATCAGGACTGGTTTCTTGATAGGTAGAAGAAAATTTCGCTAATGTTTGTGTCACTAATAGATCATGCCGTACAAATCTACCGAAAGATCACAGCTCATTGTAATTATAAAGCCCCTATTTATTTCAGTAATTAACAAACAGGATGTACAAAATCTTTTTTCTTCTTTTTCTAACTATTTATCACAGCAATAAAATCTCAAGTGAAATTCATATAAACCATTTTTTCAGGTTTTGCAAACCTAGAGATGTCCAAACCACATAACCTAGGCAACTTCAACCCTATTTGCAGTGTCCACAGATCCACATCTAGATACATCTTAGTCCTTTCTACATGTTTCATCATTGCATTAAATTCCAAAATAACTTTTTTCCCAACACAAGACATGCTCTTGTTAACCCATACAAATAACAACATTGAAAAAGATACTTCACTAGATTCAATACATCCAAACCCTAAAACCTCATCATCCTCAAACAACATGCTAAGTGAAAATCAGATTCTTGGTGAACAAAGCGACCTAATTTCAAAATCAAGCAAAATCTCATCACAGACTATCAAAATCAACACAAAGTCACAAAAACTAAGTCACTGAACCTAAAGCCTCATCTACAAAATCATACAATATATTTCCCTTCTCCTTTTTACAAAACCAAAGGAAATCTCATCAAGAAACAAACAGGAATAACAAAAACATAAGATAAAACAGTACCAAAAATCCCCCAAAAGTTTAGAAATCATACCCTGTAAGCATTAAGTTCGTTCTCAAGCTTCTCCTTCCTGACTTCCGCTTTCCGATCAACACTATCAACCCAACTCTGATCCAAACAATACTCACTACCCAATTTCCCATCAATCTTGTCAACAACTTCTTTGAACAGATTAGTATTCTCACCTTTTTTAATCTCTTCATAAGCCATTCGTAATGCTTCTAACTTCATGACTTGATTATCACATCTATCAGCAATAAACATAAGTCGTGTTACTTTTGTTCGTCCGCTATATAAACTCGCATATACTTCTACATCAAGTAATTCACTATTCAAATTAGGTTTACTTCGTTTTTCTTCATTACCACCACCACCATTACTATATATTTCATCATCGATCATTGTTACTGATGTTGTTTCATCATCGCCTTCCATGGTTTTCCTTTACTCTCTCATCTACAAACCCTAGAAAATTTTCTCTCTCGGAGTCTTTCAGAAATGGGTTTTTTTTCGAAGCCTCATTAATTGACTCATGATTTGAACTATTATGAGTGACTCATCATGTGACAACATCTCAGCCTTTAATACATTACCTCTCACATGTAAGATGTTGCCCAATCACTAGGTCACTTACAATGGGTTAAAATCATGAGTCAATTAATCAATTTTTGGTTTTTTCATAGATACTCCTATTAATCGGTCTTGGGCTACTAAGAGCGTCCACAATATCTAGACTATAACACGGACCAAACACATATTCCCTCTTTGGTCCGTCAAAAGTTAGCCACAGTGGGACGAGCACAAATGATCTTTTGTCCAGATTTTACACTATTCAGGACCAAGTTTGGTATTTTTTCCGGACCAAACCCATTATAGTCGAGCGGTCGTGTAGTTAACCGTCTGATTCTAAGCGGGCGTGTAGTTAACCGTTTGATGGCAGACGTTCTCCTAGCGTAACGCTTGAAATACCAAATCTCCGCCTGATGAAGCGTTCACCTAAGATTACGCCTGATGAAGCGTGCGTCTAGGATCACGCCGACCAACAGGCGGTAACCAAATCACCGCCACATTCAAACGGTATGCTAGAGATACGCCTGAGTGTGGTGGCACCCTAAACGTGCGCCTACTATGAAGCGTGTGGCTAGACGTACGCCCCATTGTGGGCGTTACTCTAGAGTAACGCCTGAGAGAGATATGTTACCGTTGAGTTTTTTACCGTTTTTTTACCGTTGCAACGGCTATATTTTTTGACACCTATATATGGAATACTAATCCATTTTCATTTTACTAAACTCATTGCTACCTAATTTGTATTCGAAAAGAATTCAGTTCTTTTTCATATAATTTCCTTCTAAATCGATTAGAATTATGGCACCAAAACCACGAGGTCCAAATTTTACTACATCTGAAGATGTAACGATGTGTAAAATTTATTTGTCAATATCTCAAGATTGTAGTATTGGTGCCGATCAATCAGAAGAAAGATTATGGTCTCGCATATTATATGGGATGAAAGAAGCCATACCTTAGATGCCACAGGCCCACAACGCACTTGGACCTCCCTTCAGAAACGATTTCAGGGAATAAGTAAAGATATGGCACTTTTCTCTGCAAATGAAGCGGAAGTGGAACGTGAACACCATACTGAATGGGGCCCCGAAAATAAGGTAATTACTCATTTAATTTTGACGATTACATTACTGTTTTGAATTGTATATCCTCCACTAAATTGAATTAAAAAAAAAACAGATTGCAGAAGTAAGGAGGCTTTTCAAGGAAGCTAATGGTGGCAAAAGTTTTAAGCATGACTAGTGCTATGCAATTATGTTAGAAAATATAAATATTCACGACGATCGACAGCTGTCTTCGATTCATCACAAGCTGAGGAAGATTCCGAAAGCGGTGAGGAAAACCGGGAAATACATGAAACAAGCCAAGACAATTCCAATGGATATGAAGACATAGGAGACATACCTAACACAGATATCCGTCAAATGGGAAAAAAAGATGCAAAACGACAGAAGAAAACAGGGAGAGCAAAATCGAGTGGCCAACAGGAAATGATGGAAACTATTATTAAAGAGCAACAAAACTTCAACACCAAATATACAGAACAAACAAAAATGAAGATGGCGCAAAGACAATCCGAGTTTGCAGCAAAACTAGCTGAGTCTTCGGCAAAGTTTGCGGCAAAACAAGCTAGGAAAGAAAAACTTGACGCAAAGAAAGAAACAGACGAAGAGTTTCGTATAATGATGATGGATGTCTCCGAGATGGATCCGGTAACAAAACAGTACATCGAACTTAGGAAGGCAGACATTTTGCAGAAAAGGTTAAACCAACCTTAAAGGATTCTTGGAATACCGTAAACCTAAAAATTTGCATTCTTATTAGCATTGTCATTTTAAGTTTCAACTTTTATGAACTAATTGTGTTATTTTCAGTTTATTTTAACCGATATATTGTTATCTTAAATGTATCCTAATTTCATTTTAAATTTCAATTTTTTTAGTTTTTTTAAAACTCACATGCCTTCAACATTATCCTACGGCTACCTTTATTCAGATCCAACGGTCTGATTTTTACATTTTTCAAAAAAATGACCGTTGCCATATCCTAATTTCACCACCTTCTTCTTCAACAACACAATTCTTAAAAAAAAATCACACAAAACATACATAATGGAGGGTTCAAGCTCATCACCAATTACCAAGTGTTTTCTATGTATTTTTGTTGGTCATGTTGCCAGAGATTGTCCTTGGGAAGGTACAAAATGCACACTAACCAACTGCAAGGGGTACCTGTTTCTTAGAAAAGCAATAAAAGGAAAAAAATGAATTTCAACCTTATGTGAAGTGCAACTACTGTGGAGTTTTCATCTGGTTAGATGCTTATGTAGCTTCACACCAAGGTATTCCACCACCTATTCCACCAACTTTACCAGATGATGAAAAGTGGTTAAAAGAGAAACAATTTAACTGCTACTCATGTGGGGAAGCTGATCACATGGCTTATAACTGCAGAACCAACCTCTTACGATGCACGGATCCATGTTGTGATAGTAAGATGAAGCTGCTCACTTCTACAAAACCAGAATCTATTGGAAACAAATACTACTTATGTCAAACATGTAAGAAGGTTAAGTTTCAATAAATATGTAAGCAAGTGTTAGAATATGTATGAACCTAGTAAGATACTGTCATACTGCTATAAGTAGGTAATAAAGAAAATAACTTATTAATTGCATATGTTGTTCACAAACTACAAACAACTCTTTCATGGTAAATTAAGAGATTCATATTCGTAAAAAAAGTACTAATAAGGTTCAGTACCATAAACAACAACGCTTTAAAAGATAAAAACATCTATGTAGATAATTTATTTAGTTGGGGCGATTTTCATTCTCTTCAGAAGAAAGGGTTGTTATCTCCTTAAGCACTTGTAGAACTCCCCGTTGTTTTGCAATACTCATCAACTCCCCAGATTTAAGCGAACGGGTCACTGTCCTGACCAACACATTTGCTCGATCCCTTATAACAGACATTCGGTTATCAACCACTGGTGTTGGAACTTCCTCATTCACCAAATCAACAAAGATTGGTGGATCAACAACTCACCACCTTCATATTCAATTGATATTTGATTCCAACCGCCAATTCGTCCCGATCTTGTAACTCTGTTACCATTTCTGTTCATCTTCAGAATCTGCGTAAAGTTTACGGCTAAATAAAAATCAACATAATAGAGTTCCCATATTTCATAAATAATAATATTATTCAATTAATCATATAATTATCCACAACCCAACTAAAATTAACTAAATACTTAATCAATTTTTACTTAAATTCAACAAATTCTTCTAACCCTAGAATTAAACCCTAATTCTCATTATCAATTATAACTTCAATTCAATTAAAATACCAAAAAAAATTATACCCAATTTTAAAACACAATAACTTCAATTCTCCTAACTTCAATTCAATTAAAACACCATAACTTCAATTCTCATAATCAAAATCACAGTACAATGTTAAACAAAAATCATTAAACATTAAAGTAAAGATTAAGGTCATTAAAAGCTAAAGTAAAGATTAAGGTTATTACCTTCCAAATTGATGAGGGGTTTCTCACAAAATCAATGTTGCTTGGTGCTGCTGTGGTGTTAGTGTGGTGGGCGGAGTTTCTCAAGTTGAAGAGGCTTCAGGAGAAGTTGCAGGAGAAAAATGATGATAAAAGAGAATATATGGCCGACTTCTACATTGGGCGATCGGCTAGACGTCCGCCTGGTGAGACGGGCGATTAACCGGACGTCCACCTAACAAACCAGGCATAGTGCTAAGCGTCCGCCCGTCTCACCATTCATACGTACCAGCTGCATGTTTGAGACATTTTCCGCGCGGTAGGCTGTGAGTCCGCCCCATCAGGCGTTCGTCCAGTACAGCGCCCGTCTCTGGGGCGTGCGCTTAGATGTCCGTCTATCATCAGGCGTTTGGTCTGCGTTACGCCTGCCATCAAGCGTTGCTCTACTGGTCCGCTCCGCTCAAGCGTATTCCTAGACGTACGCCCATGTCAAGAGACGGTACTCTAAACAACCGCCCAACAATAGACGCTACTTTAGCCGTCCGCCGATCATTTATAGTCCTGTCCCGTTGTTTTTGGGACGGACCAAAGAGTAAAATTTTTACTCTTTGGTATTTGGCAATGGTCTTACCATTGTGGACGCTCTAAGGTTTATCGGGATAGTACGCGGCTGTGGCCCTGCGGGGACTGTTTGGAAACATAAAACGTAAACAACGAAGAATTAATAATCCAAATTTTGTGCACTTTTTTTTATAAGAAAACATACTGTGGCCGCAAAAGAAAACTGCTCAATAACAATGTTTGGAAGCTAAGACAAACCTCAGCACCCCGGAGTTATCGCGCATTGGGTTGGAATTACCAAAATTTCAGTCTGGAGATTTTGGAATAATTACATCAAATCCTGACTTTTCGGATTTAAATTTCCTAGATTTCTATTGTTGGCCACTAAGAGCATCTCCAATAACGGATGTAAAAAACCTATGTGGCAGTTTTACTAAAACCTTTATTTATGAGGGTTTGTGCATGTAGTAAATATAGGACCCCGTAGCTAAAAGAACCATCTCCAATAATGTAGGATTTAATTCTTAGGGTATCTTATGTGATAGGATCTTAACCGTTTAATTTTAGTTTAAGTAATCATTAAAAATAAGAAATATGACATGGAGGTGTATCCGAATGTGTAGTTAAGAAGTTCTTCAACACCTTTATATTTAGTATTTCATCTCTCCAATTTTGTAGAACCTAAATATTGGATATGAGTTTATGTTAAATGGGGGTCTAAAATCCTATGTGTTATTAAAAAATTAATATTTTCACCATCTATCGGAGATGCTCTAAGTTAGCTAGTTTAAAAGCCAAAAAGTCTTGACTCCTTTGCATTCTAGTAAGTTTTCCCAACACAAAAGTAATTTCTTCAAAGTGGGCATCATTCTTATGGTGAAACCCCATGTTGAATATGCCTTGTACTTCCTAATGGCAAAGATTCTTTATTTCCTCTTGAGTTGCTTCATCATCGGCATGAAAATCAATGTTAGTTCTCTGCAACTCTTTAGTCCATCTGACTGCTAGTTTTTCTCCTTTCCTAGCACAAGTTCTGCCACATCCAGAGGCTTTGAAACTTCTTGCTTCCACGCAGGATCCTAGAAAGACATAACAAAGAGAGCAAAGTTAGTACAAGTGATAACAACAGAATTAGCATTGCTTTCCAGGGCAATAAAAAAATCCATGGAGCTAATGCTAATGGTGATTCTGAATTTCTCCTTATGATGATTTATAATTCTTTCCTTAGTATCCTCATTATCCCTTTTGTAGTAAATTTTATTGATATGATTCTGGTTGTGCATAACTTTGTCATAGGAGCATAGGTGTTTGTTATTGGCAGTAGTCTCAGCAGAAGGGTTAATTTTTCTAAACACCAAATCACATATGGCTTGAGTGAAGCAGGAGTTTAATCATTCGTGAAATAAGCGCCCCTCCAAAAATATGATGATTTTCCCCAGGCATTTAATTCCAGATAGAGAAGGCATAATGACAGAACATAAGAACATGTGATATATCTTCAACTGTGTTTTTACACAGATTGAAGATGGAATCAATGTAGTTGAGGATGCTTAATCTTGGCATTGGTTGGACAAATACCATGAGCACACTTCCATATGAAAATTTGGATGGAGGGAGAAGTATCATGTTTCCATATCCCCTTCCAAGCATTATTAGGGGCATCATTATTATACTTATCTTGAATTTTCCTGTTGTACAAAGACTTAACAGTGAAATCCCCTTTGTCATTTAGGATTCAGATTATAGTCCCCCCGCCCCCCCCCCCCCCTATAACATCGAATGGGGTATCATAGATAGCAACCTGATCCTCTGTTGATAACCAAAGACTTATGATTTCATAATCCCACTTTCCCAAGTTATTGAACAATTGATTGACTGTAGTCAGATCAGAAGGATAGTACAAGGTTTTTTCCAGGGTAGAATCCTTGTCAGAGATCCATCTATCTCCCCATATATGAATTTTATGACTTTATATCACTTTCCACCTGTGGTACCTTTGAATATTTCCCACTCCTTCTAAGATACCTTTCCAAATCCAGGAATCATTTTTTCCTTAGTGTTTATTCCGATAATTTTTTTACCATCAAAGTGTTTAGCTTTCATAACAACAAATAATAGAAAATCAGGTTCCTTGATGAGTTTCCATCCTATTTTAGTTATCATGGCATTATTGAAGAATTTCATGTTTCTAAATCTTAGGCTTCCTAAATTTTTTCGTTTACAAACAAAATCCTAGGCTATGTAGTATATTCTTTTAGGCTTCTCAGGATCCTTGTTCCATAAAAACTCTCTTTGAATTTTGTTCATATCTTTTTCGTTCTTCTTAGGAAGTTTGGAGTAGTTCATCTAGTAGGTGCTAAAAGTAGAAATAACACTTTCAATCATCGTAGCTCTTCCAGCTGGAGAGAGAGATTTGATTTTCCAACCAGCAAGCTTGAATTTGAGATTATCAATGCAAGGTTGAAAAGCTTGAATTTTACTTTTGTTACTAAAAAGAGGAGATCCCAGATACTTATCTTTAGCATTAATCATTTGAACCCTCACAAAAAAAATTATACTGTCAACAATAGAATAATTCGTATTTTTACTGAAGAAAATCCAAAATTTGGATAAGTTTATCATTTGGCCAGAAGATGAGCTGAATTGGTTGCAAATATCCACCAAAATTTTGGCTTCCTCCATGTTGACTTTACAAAAAACCATGCAATCATCAACAAACAGAAGGTAGCTTATAAAAGGAGCTTCAGGTAGGGCTATCAATGGTATTAAACAGAACAGATAATGGTTGTCCCGTATCTGAATCCGTTAATCTTTACCGGATATCCGTTTTCGATAATTAACCAACGGATAATAGAAATTCATTTATATATCGGAATCCGTTAAGATTAAAGGATACGGATAATACGTTAATAAGATGAAAAAAATAAAAAATCTAATTTGGGCGTGTGTGTTTAATCACTTCTTCCCCTCGTGATTCCAAAATTGTAACACCAAATTAATTTTGATGAATTTTTTATTCCTTCATTTCTTTTCGAACAAAATCATCAACAACCTAAAAATGTAGGTAAATTTAACTTACAATAACATTTTTACATACATATATTATGTTATCGGATAACGGATAATTATCTCATTTGATAGTAGTATTTCCATATCTATATCCGATAAGAAGAAAGTATCCAGTAAGATATTTGTATCCGTATTCGAAACTTCGGACAATATCCTAAATTTTTGGTACGGAATCAAACGAATGTTGGATATTCGGTTATCCATTGACAGTTCTAGTTTCGAGGCATATTTAAATACCATGAATAAAACCCATTGTTCAACATTTAAAAGTTTTCTAGAAAGATCTTTCATGCAATATAGAAAAAGATATGGAAAGAAAGGGTTTTCTTGCCTTAGATCTCTGGAAGGTGTATATGGTGGGGTTTTGACAAAGATAAAATAGTAAATTATCTCCCAAGGCTCGGGTCTGAGAAATACTAAACTTAAAAATTCTGCAAAAGAATTCTTGAGTAGGTGCTTATCCCTACCCTCTCAGGTGCTTATCCATGTTCTCTCTATGTATGGCCAACTACATATACGATCAAATTGATGAATTTAATCAATATTCATTACTATACAAAATCATCAGAACAACAATGGCGCTTACTACAACATTCCCATATGTTTTATGATTTTTACATAAAATCTCGAACTCCTAGATAGATTGCCCACTAGTATATAGCAATTTGAGTATTATTTTGGTGCTATATTTCACAGCGAATTCCTAAAAATTACGCTTGTTAATATCCATGCTCAATTGGGCATATTAACCTACTAAAACACATGTATAGTTTCATATAGGGATTTATTTGATTAAAGTACCACAGTTGTGCTTAAATTCAAAGTTAAAATTGTGACAGACACAATTTTGTAGCTTCTACTAGCTAAAAATCCCACCTCAATCACATTAAGCCTTTTCTCAAAGAGACAACTAATGTGAATGAGTGAAAAAAATTCAATTTAGGGTTTTGAAACGCTTCGCAACACTTATAAGCTTGTCAAAAGTATTTTCAAACCCTAATTAGGGGTTTGAAAACAGATTGACAATACTTATAAGCGTGTCAAAAATATTTTCAAACTCTAATTAAGGTTTGAAAACAGATTCACAACACTAATAAGCGTGTCAAAAGGTATTTTCAAACCCTAATTTGAAAAAGGGAAGTTAACCCTAATTTTCAGACGCACATTGCTTGCCTTGCTTGTGCGTTTTGCTTCAACAGCAAGGCTTGCACGCCTACTCAAAGGTCAAGCGTGGACACCATGCTTCTCTCCAAAATTTGGTATTTTACAAGAGCACAAGAGTAAAATGTGAGCTTCTTTTCTTCTGGTTAAACACTTTCAAACCCTAATTTTGAATAGTGAGACGTCTCTACCTCTTTTGCTTCCAACGGGTGCACCTTAGCCAAGCAACTAAGCTTGCGTGACCATTCTCATGGAAAAACTCGTATGCCTTCAAAAAGAAATCCAAGTCCACATGACTTGCTTCTTGTCAAAATTGATAATTTTACTCTTTTACCCTTAACATGTGAGGCTGAGTAGAAAGAGTAAAATATGAACATCTTGCTTCTTAGTAAAATATGAGCATCTTGCTCCTTGTTAAAAAAAATGACGTCCAACTTCTCACCAAAAATTGATATTTTACTCTTTTACCCTCAATGTGTGAGGCCGAGTGCAAAGAACAAAACGTGGGACTCTTGCTTCAAGACAAAAGTTGGGCGCTCTTCCCTCTTCCTTGACATGAATATTTTATTTTGGCAGATTAGGGTTTTTACAAGCTTCAAAATCTAAGTTATACTAAACTATACTTGTTTTTATGAAATAAGCATGGACACACTGCTCCACAACACACAAATAAATACATATTTATTTCTAGTCTGCTAGACCCATCATCTAGTCAAGCAAGACATATTTCTAGTCTGCTAGACTCATCAGTCTAGTCAAGCGAGACAGACTCATTAGCTAGTCAAGCAAGCCAAGTCTTTATTCAAGAAACCCATTGAGTAGGTCTCAATTGATTTAACACCAGTAGTGCTTAATACTACAATATTACAAGAGACATCAAATGTCAAAAATGGGGGGATATCCATTAGGGTTTTGGTCTGGCGGTCTACGGCATGTGGTGCAGCAGTGCACCCACTAAAGAGAAAGTCTGGAAAGTTCGATCATCAGTTGAGTAGAGGAGTGGTAAGTTGAGCAACCATCCATTCAACCTCAATTGAAGTGGAGAGCATTTGTCAACACCTTCTCCACCTTCACCACTTCTCCACTACTCAATCGTCGACACTTTCTTCCAGAGAAAAGGTCAAGTGGTTACAATAGCTATGATATAAATTAATTCTCAATCTATTGAGGACAAGGGGTTTACAAGTCGAACTCTGGAAAAAAATACAGAACAATTCAAGTCGACTGATAGACACGTTTTTGTGTCTAAATTGTCTTAATTTTATATATTGTTAGTGCTCATTTTTGTACTAATTGTGTTATTTTATGTGTTTTTAGGTATTTTTGGGAAATAAACATTATTGGAAAAATTGGCTCCAAAGTGTTTAAGGCACCCGGAAAATTTACTAAAGACACCCATCAAAATTACTAAAGACACCAAGGCAGTTGGATAAGGGCACCTCTTTCTCTAGTTCAAATATAAAAGTTGGCTGGAAAATTCTTTTCTTTAACTGCTGAACTGAATGGGATTTATTTGGAGACATTCAAGGGTTTTAATAAAAGGAGATGAACACAAGTTTGGAAACGAAAATTAAAGAGAATCGCGTGAGCATATTGGCGTTTGATGAAAATAGATGGTCGCGCTAAAAAGGGAAAGGAGATATCTCGGGTTTGCTTGAAAAAAAAGAAAATATTCTTTGTATACGGAAGAAATATTGAATGAAGCAACAAAAGATTATTCTCGAGTTTTATGAGGTAACAACATCACTGATATATTATAATCAAGAAGAAAATCACTCCCGAGATTTTTCTCGTCAAAGCAAATATATATTGAAGATCTGTGTGAATTAAAGAGAGAATTTGAGGGAGTTACTGAAGACATATGGTGTTGTAGTCTATAAATGGGTCGAACAGAGAAATTAAGGGGGGATGGCTCTGGCCAGAATCGGCGAAATCAAAAAATCTATTCATGATCGTGATCAAGAAGATGAAGAAACTATGAAGAAAAAGTTGAAGAAACCGTTGCCAAAATCTTTAAACTAAGCAATGTTTATCTTCACTTTGCAACGTTTATCTTCATTTTGCAACGTTTATCTTCAGTGAAATATTTTTCATCTGTAACAGTGAGTTCGCAACGCCTAACAAACGTTATGAATTATGGTTTTCATTATTTTCACTCTTTTACATCATTTATGGACACTTTGAGCCATGAATCATCATTTTGAGAAAGTGATTAATATGAGGAGCCAAACCCCTTTGCTGAGGCGAAGGAAAAAGCCATTGTTCCAAGAAAAGTGGTATATTTATATTTTAATTGATTTTTACAATTTCTTTTATGATTATTTGCTTTGACTAAAAATTAATTTAAGGATTTTTATTAAACAATTGTGTTTTCTTTTGATAGAGCATGCTTAGTGATGTGATTTTATATAGTGGTAAAAAGAGGTTCGATTCTCGAACTTGTGAAGGTAATGATTTTAGAAAATATTGAACTTAATATAAACTAATAAAAATCAGGAAAATACACTAGAGATGATTTTTAGAAAATATGGAGAAAAACCAGGAATCAAGATTCAGTTATTTCTAACAATTCATGTGATTAATCATGTAATTCTTTTTAACAATTTAATTCAAGTTTGCCAAAAATATGTTTCCTAAAAGAATAATTGTAAATCCTAAGCATGGGACATCAAGAGTAATTAACTAAGCATGACCCATCAAAAGAGAACACAACTATTTAATAAAAACCATTTTTTTCTAATTTAAATCCATGCAAATAATAATAAAAGAATTATAAATAATTATTAGAAAATAATTAAATCACATAAAATTGAGAAAAATACCTTATCCATCATCCCAGTAAATAAACTTACCCCATGGTGAAGAAAACTTGCTCAAAAGTTGATTTCATTGCTCAAAATATTGATTACAAGGTTTAAGAATAGTGCAACAGCTGAACAGATACGTATATAAGTGTCACAGAACAGGGTTCAGCTGTTACAAAGAGCTTTAAGCAACAGAACGTTCAAAACTTAACGCAACAGGAGCAGAGCTGCAACAGTGGAACAGCAACACTTATAAATGTTACTGAGTCGTCTTCTTCGGTGATGGTGGATGAAGAACACGCCGGCCGGAGCATCAGCAGGTCACCGGCGGCGCCGGAACTTCACCGGATTTCTTCTGAATCGCTCCCTAGGCTTCTGTCTTTCTTTTTCTTCGATTCTTTTGGTTTATATATGGTCTACAAACCCTAGAGAGAGTTCTAAACCTAATAGAACTCTCTAAAACAACTCGCAAATCCTCTTCCCAATTGAAACAGGAATCCGGCCAAATACATGCTTCTATGGCCCAAATTACTCGGCTCTGATGCTTCTAATAGGTTATACGGACCTTTAATTAACTTGGGTAACTATCAATTTGCGCTGAAACCGCAAAGAAAATCTGATTTGAGTTTTGCTGCCGATGAACTGTTTGCGATGAAGCTTTGACCTGGTCAACTGGGTTTGACTCGGTCAACTGGCTTTGACCGAGTTGACTGGGCTGAGTTGACCCGCTGAGTTGGTCCGGTCCAGCCCATCCCGATCCAAGGGTGCCCCAATCCAAAGTGTGGGTGCCTTGATCCATTTTCCCAGGTGCTTTGAACACTTTTTGAGCCAATTTTTCCACAAATCTTTATTCTTCTAATGTACCTACAAAAGCATAAAAACACGTAATATACACACAATCGAATACTAACTCACTAGAAATTAAGGTGCAAATTAGACACTAAAATGTGTCTATCACTTAGCCTAGGGTTTTTGATGTTCTATACTTTCGATTTACAATTGTTACTTTGAAAATCTACTTTTGCAACATATTAGAATCACTTTAAACGTAAAGAATTGCATGAATTTTGATTAGATTGAATCGCTTTAATTGGTTAATTGGTGAAATCCATAACCTCAATATTTGTGAATATTACATTCATCTTTTGTGTATATTTTCTAGTTTAAAAATTAGTTTAATAAATCTAAAATCAATCTTCACAAATTCGAGAGTTTGAAACCTATTCTTACCACATCTACAAAATACATCAATTTTTGGCGGCGCCGACGTGGACTTGTTTTTAGATTTGTTTTTAGTTTTTTTTAGGTTAGTTAGTTTAGTTAGATTTTCATTTGTTCTATTTTACGTTTTTTGGTATTTTTCTTTGTATTACAGGTTTTGGATCAAAAAGAAATTGGAGCCAAAGATTATATTGATTGATTAAAGACTTGGACTCAAAGATAAATCGAAAAGAACGGAAAATTATATTAGAAAATATTTTATTATTTTTTTAAAAAAATTGTATTAGAAAATATTTTATTATTTTTATAATTTTTCTTTCATTTTTGGACTTTGGACTTTTTTTTTTTGGGACTTTTGGACTTTATTATTTTTAAACCCTGCGGAAGCGTAATTAAATATAAATTACACAGGGAAGGATGACAATTACGATATTGTCTCTGCCTCTCGGGTTCGTACACTGACATAGGAGTCGGTGGCCTGAGTCGACTCCAACGGTTCATCGCCCATCTGGAACGGGAGGTAAGACTCTAACCACCCATGAATCCCTGTCAGTGGGTTTTATGTATTCCTTCGTAATGCATATATGTTGAGGACTTGAAAAAGGAATTTACTTTTCTAGTAAAGGGCAGAAACTGGCCATATAAGATAAGGGTTCGGATTTCATCACCGTATCCTTTCTGCCCGACTTAGGAACACGTTACCTACGCGAACCTAAGCCTAAAATTTGACTAGAAAAAGACTCAGAGGGTAACGAGCTTATTGGAAAGTCATACAAAAGGACTGCATTGGTTACTCTGTTAGCCTAACTCAAAGTTCGGGAAGATTATTTTAAGTAGATTTGAGCCGCCTTGTAACCCAAGGAAACGTTGCCAAAGAGGCAGGGTTATCAAAGCTCCTTAGAGCTTATCCTGTTTCTATTTGACTTAATCTAATTCGGGTCGTTCTAAGAGATTTGCTAAAACTGTAACTAGTTGCATTTTGGAAGAATAGAAGCTGTTCTAGAAACAATTTAAGTGGAGCCATCATACTTTTTGTTTGCTAGATTCAGTAGGTTTGATTTGGTTGAGTCGTCCTTGTTTGTGTATGTTTAGAACCCTTTTCCTGTTAGGATTTATTTTTTTATATTTTTTGTAAACATATTAGGAAGTTTTTGTTAGAAAATGTAGAACTGGTATTATGAGGATCAATACAATGAATATTCGACTGAATTTCAAAATAGACATTATCTGTACTATCAATATAGTGTGGATATTAGTCGGGACCACCACCAACCTTTTGGAGGTATAGCTCATACCAGGGTGATCCCATTTACTATTCATATACACACTCGTCATATGAACACGAAAATGAGAAAAACTCGAGTTCTTTGTCTTAGAGGGATGCCCTAAAGCATGTGCGATATAATACTCATAATAAACCTATTATGCCTCTAGAAGAATCATTGAAGCAGTTTCCATCTAGTACTCATCATGAACCTATTATGCCTCTAGAAGAATCACTCAAGAAATTATCTGAGATGATACATAGGTTTGAATTAAGTGTGAGAGGAACAAATAGTAGTCCAACTCTTTCTCTAGAAGAATCATACGAGCAGTTACAATCTAGTACTCATTATGACTCATTTGTTTCTCTAGAGAATTCCCTCAAGGAGTTGACTGAGAATACAAGAAGGTTTGTATTAAGTTTAGGGGAACAATTAGTAGTCCGACTCTTTCTCTAGAAGAATCTCTCAAGCAGTTAACTGAGAATACAAATAGGTTTGCATTAAGTGTGAATGAAAGTCTTACAAAGAATAATATTGATCAAAATGATTTTAATTGCCCATATAGTGCTACCCTTGACAATTATTCACCTATTCAACAGGACGAGGATAATATTGGTAACACCACTTATTTAGACGAGGTTCAAACATCTTCATATTATTATGATGATAAGGATAGTATTGATGAAAAACTTGAAATATACAGGGCAGAGTGGTCACGAAATTGTTACTCCAATTGTGCTTCATGATGATAGTGTTATTTCTGGTTCAAATCCAAATAATTCTAATGATTATTCACCTATTCAAAAAGAAGAAGATTTGACTAGAGATACCATTGTTTTAAACGATGTAGAATTTTTTTGTTTTGAAGCCGATAATGGTTTAGAGGAACGGGTTTATCCTGATAATACTGTTTTAGAGTCCGACGATTTAGAAAAAATAGTCTTAGGTAACAAAGATAGACCTGTAGAGATTTTGAATATGAGTGAGGATGCACCACCTGATTATAACCTAAAATAAGCAATTAACCATTTTCAAGAATTTGACGATCTAGAAATTAGGAAAATTGTGACTAGTCTATCTAAAAACACAATAAAACTCTAAGTTTGGGGGTGACTATCATTCTCCCTGTGCTTTAACTTTGACTCTTAGAAAGGTCCCTAACTTGGGACTTGACTTATGCACCTCTACCATCCTACAAGATCATCTTCAAACTAGATTTCCCGAGACTGGTGACGTCCAGAAAGAAGTTCAGTTGTTAGAAACCCATCCTCTGGTCGATGTGGTTTACATAGGAAATAATACCAAGATTGACTTTGTTTTCCCACCAAAATATTTTCTTCCATATGTGGGAACATTTGAATTTCAAATATTTCAGTTATTAAGTTTTGAGACTAAGCCTAATTACTTTAGGAGATTAGAATCGACACATTTGCTTAAGAATGACCACCATTTTCATAGTAGTCAACTGTGTGGGTCAAATGTGTTTGACTTTGAGGATCCACAATTATTCACGTTATTATTATGTGCCTTAAATTTATTAGTTGAGTTTTTCCAGACTCTATAACCTGACTCTCCTGATCCTGCTAATGAGAAAATCCATCCTAAAGAGATTTATCTAGACCCTTTTATAGAGCATGAACCTGAACCACAACTAGATGTAGATGTCTTAAAAAAAAAACTAGATAAGGGTGTGCTCGGTTTGTTCACTTTCTGGGCCTGCTACAGTTTCCTTCTATTTTGGATAGTATTATTTTATTCAGATGACCCACAGTTGTTCCGACTATTGCTATGCGATTATATAAGGTGACTAGTTCTTTCCAATGTCTGGTTGAAGACTTTAAACTTAGCACTTCTTGGGAGGTAACGCATGTTTATGCGACACGGTAATATCTTTTCTTAACTCTTTTCCTTCGATTGGTAACAATTTCTCCTTGTTCATGCTTTTAATCATTCATCTTTAGAACATTGAGGACAATGTTAGATTTAAGTTTGGGATAAGGGATAAACTTTTAGTGAAATATGAAACTCCAAAGTCTAGAAACTTGTGAATAATTCAGGGTGACACTAACCATTCTAGGTATATGGAAACATAGCTCTTATCTATAGGAATTGGTGTTCCCAACTAAATGGTTTATTCATAAAAGGACAAAGATCAGGTGTTAGAAATAACGTGATAATCGTCACCATATCTCAGAATCATCATAACCATATCAGCTTCTGTTTTTATTTTTGTAATTTTGTGTTTTTCTAAGTGATTTGGTGGGGCACCAGTATCGAATTGTTATCACCGCCAGGATGAAGTAGAGTGTTTGAGATCAATCCCCATTATTGTATTATTTAGACCATTATTAAAAAAAAAAACACGAGTATTGACACTTTGATAGCAATATGTGTGTGTTCTCCCTGTCTTTGTCGCCTAAGCAAGCGTGGAACACAGGATCTATGAGAACTATCATGTAATATGCTGAAAAGGCGCATGCGCTTGGATTACTTGGATTCAAATTGATCCAATCATGTTGTCAGTACATTTAATAATATAAAGATAATTGTTTTATTTTCAATAAATCGATCGCTGGGACCCTTGTATATACCAGCTGAATTTATATTAGTATAAGGATTAAGACCAGTGGGAGCGTATCTCAATCTATTAGAATTCATCCTGGCGGCGACCTTCAGACAGATATGGGAAACACCGTTCACCTTAGTCAATATGTGAAAACTTTATCATCTCCATATCCATCTTCTAAATCTATTCATATGATTGAACTTTGATTGATTCTGAGTATCGTGGTCCATTGTACGACTGTCTGAGTAGAGCTTTGTTTTCTTATATATGAATTCTATTATGTTGACTGCAAACTCGTGTACAACAATTGGACTCATATAGAGTAATGATTCCCATAGCTGAAGAATTTAGTATGCCAACTAAATAGTTGTTTAGTGTTTACCCTCAACCGACCACAAATAGCTAGAGTTTTGAGTAAAAGTTTTGTGGGTATACCTTTTTGTAAACCCTCACGAGACAAAACTCGTCCACTAGGGACACCTAGGGGTTTAAAGGCTTATTGCACACGCTAAGTGCAATCGCGATGCCGGCGAAAGTGAGTTAGGATTGTTATTTATTAGATTCGCTCGAGGACTAGCAAATAATAAGTTTGGGGGTATTTGATAGACAAGTTTTTGTGTCTAATTTGTCTCAATTCTATATATTGCTAGTGCTTATTTTTGTACTAGTTGTGTTATTTTATGTGTTTGTATGTATTTTTGGAAAATAAACATTATTGGAAAAATTGGCTCGAAAAATTGTTAAAGGCACCCGGAAAATTTACTAAAGGCACCAATCAAAATTACTAAAGGCACCCATGCAGTTGGATAAGGGCGCCTCTTTCTCAAGTTCAAATATAAAAGTTGGCGGGAAAATTCTTTTCTTTGAATGCGTGAACTGAATGGGATTTATTTAGAGATATTCAAGGGTTTTAATAAAAGGATATGAACACAAGTTTGGTAACGAAAATTAAAGAGAATCGCGTGAGTATATTGGCGTTTGATGAAAATAGATGGTCGCGCTAAAAAGAGAAAGGAAATATCTCGGGTTTGCTTGAAAACAAAGAAAATATTCTTTGTTATACGAAAGAAATATTGAATGAAGCAACAAAAGATTATTCTCGAGTTTTATGAGGTAACAACATCACCGATATATTATAATCAAGAAGAAAATCACTCCCGAGATTTTTCTCATCAAAGCAACTATATATTGAAGATCTGTGTGAATTAAAGAGAGAATTTAAGGGAGTTACTGAAGAGATATGGTGTTGTAGTCTATAAATGGGTCGAACAGAGGAATTAAGGGGGGATGGCTCTGGCCAGAATCGGAGAAATAAAAAAAATCAGAAAATCTATTCATGATCGTGATGAAGAAGATGAAGAAACTGTGAAGAAAAGGTTGAATAAACCGTTGCTAAAATCTTTAAACTAAGCAACATTTATCTTCACTTTGCAACATTTATCTTCATTTTGCAACGCTTATCTTCAGTGAAACACTTTCCCTCTGTAACAGTGAGTTCGTAACGCTTAACAAACGTTGTGAATTTCCTGTTTTCATTATTTTCACTCGTTTACATCATTTGTAAACACTTTGAGCCATGAATCATTATTTTGAGCAAGTGATTAATATGAGGAGCTAAACCCCTTTGCTGAGGCGACGGAGGAGCCATTGTTCCAAGAAAAGTGGTATATTTATATTTTAATTGATTTTTACAATTTCTTTTATGATTATTTGCTTTGACTAAAAATTAATTTAAGGATTTTTATTAAACAATTGTGTTTTCTTTTGATAGAGCATGCTTAGCCTAGGGTTTTTGATGTTCTATACTTTCGATTTACAATTGTTACTTTGAAAATCTACTTTTACAACATATTAAAATCAAACGTAAAGAATTGCATGAATTTTGATTAGATTGAGTCACTTTAATTGGTTAATGGTGAATCCATAACCTCAGTATTTGTGAATATTACTTTCATCTTTTGTGTATATTCTCTAGTTTAAAAATTAGTTTATTAAATTTAAACTCAATCTTCACAAGTTCGAGAGTTTGAAACCCATTCTTACCACATCTACAAAATACAAAATCGACGAACCTTGATCATTCAACCTTCTCACACAGAAGATTTGTTAATAGATATTCAGACTAACTACATCCAACAGAGTTTGATACTCTGACCTCAACCTTTCTCTTGCTTCCCTCCTTAAGACCAACCCTTCTCCTTCTCATTTTTTGACTGAAGCAAGACTGGAACGACCGTTGCTTGGTTTAGGCTAGGATTGTACAGATTGATCTCTCGAATCTAAACAAAGTACTTCAACTATACAAATGTTTAAGGATTGACGAATTATCACCTGCTCACCCACACTTTTCCTAAGTTAGCCTTCAATTCGTGTTTCCCCACAAACAAAAGGGTTTAAGAATTTACTAGGAACCCCATTGACCAGCATAACAAGGTTGGTGGTAGAAATACATTGATGAATAAGATTGCAACATTTCTCACTGAAACCCATGCTAGCCATAATAGCAAGAAGAAATTTCCAGTCCACCCTATCAAAGGCTTTAGCCATATCAATTTTGATATACATAACCTCGTCTTCTCCATTTTTATTTCCTTTTGTGTTCATATAGTGGGTGATCTAATGAGCAATAGTAATGTTGTCAGAAATATGTCTATTATGAATGAAAGCAAACTGAAAAGGAAAGATAAATTTTGGAAGTAGTGGTTTCAGCCTTTGGGAAAGAAGTTTGGATATGATTTTTTAGGTAGTGTTACATAGGGAAATAATCCCATAATGAGATAGAAAGGATGGGGAGACAATACCTTTGAAAACTATTTTACGTCTAAAGTTTTACACAGTTTGCATGACATTATATAATTGTAAGATTTGTATTTTTACTATATATTGGGTTTATGTTGCTTTTTACACGACATTATAAAATTGTAAGATTTGTTTTTTTTACTATATAATGGATTTATGTTGCTTACACCAGTTTGTAAATACATTTTTTTTTAATATAACCTTTTCTTGATTTTTAAGAAAAAAAAAGAACAGGTCCAGTACTCTGAGTGACTTAGTGCCGAGTTAAATCGTGACTCAGTCCACTGCGAAAAACGTGTGCAAATTAGTAACAATTTGAAAAAACATGTTAGGAATCTAGGAATAAAAAATAAAAAACATGTATTTCACCATATTATAAGCACCAATAGAGAGCCCTAATTCTTCCTCAACCAATTTAATTGATTTTCTCTTCAAATACACATAGAAGACTTGAGCGAAGGTGTTATAGAGTCTCTAAGTAGTAGTAGTTAGTAGTTAAGTAAGATAGAGAAACATAATGATTCCGTGTGCAATCTGTAAACATGGAAGCCATGATCCAAAAGTGTGCCCTTGGATCTATTTTAGGTGCAAAAACGTGCCTTACAATGGTTTAAGGCAACTGCTTCGATCTAATACCATTGAAACAAGTGGAAAAATGTTTTTCAAGTATTCAAATCCTACTTGTACATGCTTCAAATGGTTTGATGATGTCATTTATCTAGGAAAGTCGAAGATGATCAAATTACATGTAGAAAACTGTTGACATGCTTGTGGAGAAGAGAGATTCAAACTTGATGATTGCCAAACTAAATTTGGTGGGAAGAAAAATTTGATGAAATCACGATTTAAAAAATTCAAATTTTGTTGTTCAAAGAAATTTACGGTTGGGTTTCATGTCGAACCCAACCGTAACCATAAGAAAACCAAAGAACACCATTTTTGGCCAGATTTACGGTTGGGTTTTCAACAAAACCCAACCGTAAATCAAAGAACAATGATGAACACCATGTTTTGTGCAAAGTTACGGTTGGGTTTTAAACCATACCCAACCGTAAGTAGAAGAAAATGATGAACACCATTTTTTCCATAGTTACGGTTGGGTTTTAAAGGAAAAGTCAACCGTAACTCATCCTTTTGAGAATTGATTTTTTTGTTAAATTTGAGTTTTAAAAATCAAAATTTTGAAATAATTCAATCATTTTTACTAGATTGAAGGTAAATTGGGTGTTTGAAACAAAGAAAAAAAGAAAAACACACAAATTAGATAATCCAAATTTGTGTTATCCAGTAGAATTTACGGTTGGGTTTTGGCTTATAACCCAACCGTAACAATTATGTTAATATTTGTTCCAATTTCAACACAGAATTACGGTTGGGTTTTACCTTAAAACCCAACCGTAGCCAGTAGAATTTACGGTTGGGTTTTGGCTTATAACCCAACCGTAACATATTCTGTTAATTTTTGTTTCAATTTCAACACAGAATTACGGTTGGGTTTTGCCTTAAAACCCAACCGTAGACAAGTTGTGGTGTTTGTATAAATTGTATTACGGTTGGGTTTAGTAATTGGACCCAACCGTAAATGGTCCCGTTAACTGTTTTTTGATTTTCAATATACTCCAAATTGGGTTTAAAACACAACTTTGTAACTTATTCCTTCTATTGTAATAGATTTAAAGTAGTACATTAAAGGAATAAAACAAAGGAAACGAAATACAATAGACCATTGGATGATTACACTTAAACACTTAAAGATAATGACGATAATCAAACACCGACTTGTTTCCATAATACGGTAGCAATCTGTATGCTTGAACTCCTCCCCATATTTGATTCTATACTCCTCCATAGACAACACATGCTGAAAAAAACAAATCAATTATTAGTTTGAGTTTTTGAAATCTCTTTTTAATTAACGATTTATTAATTGACAAACTTACTCTTTCCACACCGTTCTCGTAGGGATTTGCTTCGAATCTCATTTGCTTTTCCAGTTTTAAGTTGTTCATTTGTCGATACAACGTCTCTAACCGTCTCTTGATGGCTCTCCACGGCTTATGATTTACATTCCCCTCTAATGCCGCGAACATTCGAAATACCCGCTTCCACCATTCTTCGGTATCTTGACCCTCATACCAATTTTGTTGTGAAACAACGTTGTTATTGTTGTTATAGAAGGCTCTATCGTAAGCATGCTCTAGCATCGTATGCCACGCTCGAACAATTGCAACATCTTCATCATTCGTGTATGTGTTTACCATTTTTAGTGGTTGAAAGGGTATGGTGAGAATAATGAGAAATCTAGAATTATAATGAGAATGAAAGGGATAGAGAATAATGAGAAAGTGACAAGTAAAGGTTTCCTTTTTATAGGGAAAAAGGTACCAACGGCTAGAATTTTGAATCAAAAAATCCGTTGGAATTGCGTAGTTTAAGGAGACGGAAATTCAGACATTTTGAGAATCCCGTAGAATTTACGGTTGGATTTTGAGGTGAAACCCAACCGTAAAATAGTTGTGGTGTTTCTATAATTTATTTACGGTTGGGTTTAGTAATGTAACCCAACCGTAAAATGATTTTTAGAGTGAAATTTAGTTACGGTTGGGTTAAGTCACCTAACCCAACCGTAACTTGTAGTGTTAGTATTAGTGTATATTTTACCATATTGTTACGGTTGGGTTTTGCTTTAAAACCCAACCGTAATCTGGTTGCGTTGTTTGTACAATTTTTGTTACGGTTGGGTTTAGTAATCCAACCCAACCGTAAATATGAATGTTTGTAGTATGAATTGTAGTTACGGTTGGGTTGAGTCATGGAAGCCAACCGTAAAAGCAGTTTTTAAGACAAAATTAGTTATGCTTGGGTTTAGTTCATTTTCTTAACAAATATCAGAGTTGTTAAAAACCTTATTTTTAACATTAAAGGAAGAACTAAAGGAAATGAAATACAGTAGATCATTATATGATTACACTTAAACACTTAATCATAACGGCGAAACTCAAGATAGAAACTTTGTTCCAAGATACGATAGCAATCCTTATGCGTAAACTCCTTCCCATGTTTGATTTTATACTGCGCCCTAGCCATGGCATGCTGAAAAAAATAAATCAATTATAAGTTTCATTATTTTTTAATTTTTTTTGAGAAAAAACGATTTATTAATTGACACATTTACTCTTTCCACATTGGTTTCGTCAGGAAATGCTTCAACTCTCATTTTCATTTCCAGTTTTAGGTTTTCCATTTCTTCATATAACGCCTCAAAGCGTCCCTTGATGGTACTGCACGTCCTCCGATATCTATTCCCTTGTAATGCCACAGACATTTCAAATACACGCTCCCACCAAGAATCGTTCTCCTGACAGTCCATCCAATTTTCAGGTATAACAACGTTTCTATTGTTGTTATAGAAGGCTCTCTCGTAAGCGTGGTCTATCATCGTAACCCACCCTCGAACAATTGCAACATCTTCATCATTCGTGTATCGAACCATTTTTAATGGTTGAAAGGGTATGGTGAGAATGAGTTGGAAAGTGTAGAATTATAATGAGAATGAAAGGGATAGAGAATAATGAGAAAGTGAAAAGGAAAGGTTTCCTTTAGTAAGGGAAAAAATTCGCAACGGCTAGATTTTAAAAAAAAAACCGTTGGAATTGTATTTTTTTGTCACTATTCAGGGATAATTTACGGTTGGGTTTTGTAATGAAACCCAACCGTAACAAATTTGTGGTTTTTGTAAAGTTATATTACGGTTGGGTTTTGGCTTAGAAAGCAACCGTAAATTTTAATGTTAGTTTAAGTGGGATGATCATTTACGGTTGGGTTTTTGTAATGCAACCTAACCGTAATAAATATGTTATTTTATTGCAAATTATATTACGGTTGGGTTTGATTATCGGACCCAACCGTAAACATAAGTTTTTTAGTGGAAATGTAGTTACGGTTGGGTGATTTCTTGAAACCCAACCGTAAATGATCATCTTCATTTCCTATATTCTTCATTTTTTATGGTTAAATCAGTCTTGTATTTGTTTTATGTTGGTGGTAAAAGTGGAAGAGAGATAAGAGAGTTTTAACCCAAAATTTTGAAAAAACCCAAAATGAGTGATTCTAGTGGCAAATTTGTGGAGGGTGAATCCTTGTATGATTGCCAAACTAAATTCTACATACCCATTGAGGGAGACCCAACTATGTATGATTATTTGGATGGTAGACAGGTTTTAAGTGTAAGTTGTGATGCTGAAACTAAACCAAATGGAGAAAGTAGTCGTCAAAGTGAAGATTCAACTGCTGAGAATTGTCAGGTATCATTCTAACTTAAACTCTTTTTCATTTTTTGCTGATATTTAAGGAAATGAGGTGCATAATCAGGTTTTTTTTTTGTTACACCATCATGGTTACGGTTGGGTTTTCTTGAGAAACCCAACCGTAACTATACATTTGTGTTTCTGAAAAGTAGAGTTTTACAGTTTTACAGTTTTACGGTTGGGTGGTTACCAAAAACCCAACCGCAACTTATTACGTGCATGGGTATTTAGTGCACTTATTACGTGCATGGGTACCAAAAACCGAACTGTAACTTATTACGTGCAGTTTTACACAAGGTACGCTGTCAAGGAGCCAATTAGAGGGAAGAGAAAAGGTAGGCCTTCTACCAAAGAATCGAGGGTCGTGGGACGCAAAAAAGCTAGGGAATTGCATGAAGAATCAAATAAAAGAAACCCTTGTGCATTTGAGCATTTGCAAAAGGAATATGAAGCAGAGGATGAGAAGGAGGATGATGCTCAACGAAAAATAAGTCAAACGGAACAAGGGGGACCAAGTGTAGTAGATATTAAAGGAAAAGGTCCCGCGGTTCTCACTCAAGAAAGTTCAACAATTGAACTTGGTGCCAAGGAAAAAGTTCCTCCACACCCAAACTCAAGAAGAGTAAGTATGAAGGAATCAGCAAGAAGAAAAAAAAAAGTTAGTATGAAAGAATTAGCAAGAAGAAAATAAAAACTTAAAGGCAATACATTAGTGGTTAAAGAGCCATATACGATCCGGATTGCAAGAGGATTGATGCAATTTCCATTTAACTTTTCAAGAATTGAGAATGGCAAAATCGTCCGAACCGAGCACATTATTTATGAAAATTATATGTCATCGTTTCCGGATTTTTTTCGTCCATACATAAAGGCCACCGACGATGTTTCCGGTGATGGTAATTGTGGATACCATGTATTCATCGAACAAGTTGGACCATTTATCGGAGCAGCAGGGTTGGGTATGGACGAAGTAACTTATGTAAGACATAAGTCAGCGGTTGAACTATGCTCTTACCAGATTTATACAAGCCAATGATGTGTGCATATATAGATGAAGAGTCGTTGTTAAACGAGGAGTTCATCGCTCTCGAAAGGCGTTTAATAGGCAACAAGAATTGCACTAGCGAGTATTGGATGAGCATGACAATATGTGGGCAAATCCTCGCCAACGCTTTCAATTGCGTCATACATTATATCTCAAATGGATATTGTTTTACATTTGCACCAACAAGATCAACATTTGTCGAACAATTGGCTAATAGAAGATGTGTGATTGGGCTGGTGCAGAACTACCATTATGTCGGTCTCAAGTTGAAAGAAGGAAGTCCATTACCCCCTTTACAGGATGGATACGATGGTGATATCGCCAAGTCTTGGTGTCACCGGTTCAAGCACAATTTCGAACTCTGGAAGGCATTAAAACCCTCCCCGACCTTTCAATTCATATCATTTCTTTCTGACTCGGAGTCGGAATGATAATATAGTAAACCTGGAAGGCATTTAATATTCGTAGTAACAATATCATATGTATGTTGGAGGAATCATAATATTAATATATTTTTTTTGGAAATGAAAAATTTGGAGACCAGTCACTACGCGATAAAAAAAGATTTACGGTTGGGTACTGAGTGCAAACCCAACCGTAAACCTTCCAGGGTTTTTCCCCCAATTTTACGGTTGGGTTATGATTCCAAAACCAACCGTACAACTGCAACGTTTACGGTTGGGTTTTGAGACCAAACCCAACCGTAAACCTGGGTGAATTTTAATCTGGAAGGTTTACGGTTGGGTTTGCATTCAAAACCCAACCGTAAATATTTTTGTTAACCTTTTTTGGAATTTCAGTTCACTCAAAATTGGGTTCAAAACACAAAATTTATGTAAACATCAAATTTTTGACCACATTACAACCCATGAAATCATTAAAGTAACCTGGGATACAATTGAAATTACCACTAACAAACCCAAATGGCATTACAAAAGAACTAATAAATAGGTTTGCGAGTGAGCAAAAAGTCCTTTAAGATGTGATAATGAGGTAGGTATAAAAAGGGCCATATTTTCCATCTCCTCCATTCTTCAAGAGATCTCTGTAACACCTCATCTTCGGTTTCACCCCTAAGTCGTAGTTGACCAATAATACGAACTAATGCCATAAATTCTTCTATGCATCGGTGTATAGTGTTATATCGACAAATCAACTTGATGTGATCACGGTTATAAAGGTTGTCGGTTTCAGAACAAAAGTTTTCATGGATTGTTTGCCAATAACTCGGACTTGTTATACCACTTTGCCTTCTTTCTTCTCCTCTTTTTGGAAAACATAATACATAGTTGCGGCAAATACATAAATCTTCATCCAAAGAAAAATCTGGATTCTTAATCCCAGGTTGACCCATATTCCACTATGTTAGAGTACTAGTTTTGTTAGAGATGATTGTTGTAACATAAAGGTTTAACTTTTAAAAAAAATGGATGGGTTGGATATGTACTCAACTATTTCACTTATAAACCAGAAGTGTAACGGCTATATTTTGAAAAATGGGTCGTACAAGGTTTGAACGGCTCTATTTGAAAACCCCAAAAAAAATCAAAAACGACCCAAAACTTTCATCAAAATAGATTTTACGGTTGGGTTTTGGCTGAAAACCCAACCGTAATATCTTTAGAAAATTATGTGTTGAGGTTCTTTATTTACGGTTGGGTTTTAAGCCAAAACCCAACCGTAACCAACCTTTGTAGCTTTGAGTTTTCAGGTCAAATTTGGGTTTCAAAAATCAAAAATTTGAACTTATTCAATCATTTTAACTAGATTGAAGGTAAATTGGGTCATTCAAACAAAGAAAAAACGAAAAACAAACAAATTAGAGAATCAAATTTAAAGTTATCCAGTAGAATTTACGGTTGGGTTTTGGCTGAAAACCCAACCGTAATATCTTTAGAAAATTATGTGTTAAGGTTCTTTATTTACGGTTGGGTTTTAAGCCAAAACCCAACCATAACCAACCTTTGTAGCTTTGAGTTTTAAGGTCAAATTAGGGTTTCAAAATCAAAAATTTTAACTTATTCAATCATTTTAACTAGATTGAAGGTAAATTGGGTCATTCAAACAAAGAAAAAACGAAAAACAAACAAATTATATAATCAAATTTAAAGTTATCCAGTAGAATTTACGGTTGGGTTTTGGCTGAAAACCCAACCGTAATATCCTAGGGAAATTATGTGTTGTGGTCATATATTTACGGTTGGGTTTTCAGCCAAAACCCAACCGTAAAATTATTCTTTCATATTTACGGTTGGGTTTTGGATGAAAACCCAACCGTAAAACTGTAGTATTAAAATGTGACAGATTTACGGTTGGGTTTCCAGGCAAAACCCAACCGTAAACCTGTCACATTTTTTATTTTGCCAGTTTTACGGTTGGGTTTTGCCTAGAAATCCAACCGTGACACTAATGTGACTGGGTATTTTTACCGGGATTTCCCAATGCATGGTTTCCAACTTAAAAAAATTAATCAAATAAATTTTCACGTGCAAGTTAAATTCAAACTTCAAATTAAAGGTACAACTAATTCACACATACAAAACAAAACCATAGACATAGAGTTAGGGAGAAGGAGGAGGGGTAGGTCGATGACTTTGACGAGCTTTTTTTTGCTCATAACATTACGATGACCAGCACCGCCACGAGTACGAGCTCCAGCACGACCGCCTCGAGTACGAGCACCACGTTGCGCATCCCCGGCTTCATCATGTGTCTCTTCATCCGATGCTTGGGGCTCTCTTCTAGTAGTACTCGCATCTCTAGTCGCGCCTCTTGTACCGGGTCTACTCCTCTTTAAAGTCCGCTGCACATCCTCAACTTCATGATGAAGCTCCCTAATCAAAGCTTGGAGATGGTCAGGCGTCCTCACATCAATTGTGCTTAGGCATGGATTAATAGAGTCCGCCAATGCAACGGCTTTCTTTTTCTATTGACATATGAAAATAAAAGTAGGATGAGTGTTTAGTAATAAATCTTAAAAACATTAATAACAAAAATAATGTACGTACCAAATTGAAATATGCCTTCTTCCAGAAACCATCTTCTGTGTTGATTGCCAGAGTCTTAGGATCATTGTTGATGATAGTTGGATGACCAAAATGGCGATACCAATCCAAGTAATCTTCTGCAGCCTCTTTTGTGCCCGGAGAGGGAGTTAACTCATTCCTTTGGACTTGGTATTTCAGATCATTACGGTTATTCCAAACCACGACTGAAGGCGTTGGATCATAGTTTAACACGATGTTTGGCCCTTCGATCATCGACCCATTCACACACAATTTAGACATTTCGCGTGTCACCGTTGTTTGGACGTATCCATATTGGCGGAGAGTTCGGCGGGGGTTGGACATCACGTACCCAAACGGATGGTACAAAGGGCCGTTGTAGCCTGCCACGTTCGACAACACACGTAAATCCTCAACATGTCCATCACCCTCTATGCTAATCTTCACATAAGGATCGAAAATAACATCTTCAACCGTGAAAGCATCAATTTCTGTTCTCATCTTTGCTATGAGCACTTCTTTATATTTTGCCTGCGTCCCGGTGAAGACGAATTTCTTTCCCGTAGGTCCAGTAACATCAACGCTCGTTTGAGGAGCCAGTCTGGGAAAGTGATCGTATACCAATGCCTATAAAGATAATAAATATTAATATAAAAAAATGAGAAAAAAATAAATTAAAGTTAAACATTGAAATTCAAACAATAAATTAATTGAAGCAGTCCAGTACTACCGGCAATCTCAGTTCCCCTAACCCTCGAAGCTTTTCGAAGGTTAGCAAGTAGGTAGGCTAGGGTGGAAGTTCCCCACGAGTACTGATGGGTCATCCCGAGATCACCCTGAAACCATTGTAGATACTGGACGTTGACCCTGTTGCCCGAGTTGTCACCAAAGAAGATGGTGCCGAGCATATATAGCAGATAAGCTCTGGCTGTTCGAATAGCTCTTGTGTCATCTATGACGACCCCAGCCATTTATAACTTTGCGGTCCCTCCAAACTTCTCCGTAGTGACTGCAGCAATATTTTCTTGCTCATGGATTGACCTTTCTTCTTTGGCATCCCCGGTTTATCTCCACTCACCAATTTAAATTCCGATTCAGCTTCGGTCTTCTCCCATCCAAGTGTTTCTTTGACAAGTGCATAAATATCACTCAAGGACATGTTGTTGTCAAAATCCTCAAACACTGATTTACCTTCCACCTCCAGCCCAAGAATTGATTGGACATCATCCGACGTTATAGTCATCTCGCCGAATGGGAGATGAAACGTATCGGTTTCAGGCCAATAACGTTCCCTGAAGGCTGCGCAGACGACACTGTCATACTTCCACATTGAATGTGTAATTCCAGGAGCTAACCCGGTAGCATTTACCAGAATTTGTACATCCGTACATTCATCAGTTAAGGGCCAATGTTGAGCCCTTTGACGAACCAATTTCTTGATCGCCTGTGTATGATCCTACAAAGAATAAAAACAAATTTGTTTTACTTACAAAAGTTAACAAACCAAAATTTAACAGAATAAGAGAAGTGATTAGAATAATACCTTGGTCGCTGCAACTTTGGAAGCCCATGAATGGGGATTACCATATAATATTGCAGATTTGTCTGGGGCCTCACCCCATAGTCCTCCATTCCTCTTCTTAGGCCACAGTTGAGGTTCGACCTTTTCTTTCGGAATTTCTTTGGCAACCCTTTTCTTTGCCTTTTCTTTTCGAATTTCTTTACCTTTGCCTTGAGGGACATGTTGTTCTCTGTCCCCCTCTTCTTCTTCGTGTTGTTGCTCTTGTGGTGGTTCTCTAATCACAAGAGAACCTCTGGGTGTTGGTAGATCATCCAAGCCTTGAAACACATTATATTCCTCTTCTGCAATTTGAGGAACACTACCACCACCTACCTCAAAAGAGGGATTATGGGTCTTGCTCACGCCTCTCTTCTGAACCCCTAAATGCTTTCCGTGGCGAGGGGTTGGAGTGTGAGAAATAGGTGTTAAATTATTACCCCTCTTATTCTTCCTACAACACACAACCAATACAAGTTAGATAATTTCAAAGCAATTCAACTTCAACAAAAAAAATATTCACTACACAGGAAAATTTACGGTTGGGTTTTTTCTCAAAACCCAACCGTAATTTTTCTCCCATATTTTACGGTTTTACGGTTAGGTTCGCACCAAGGTTCGCACCAAGGCTCACGCCAAAAACACACGCAAAAGCACACGCAAGCACCGCAAGCCCGCAAGCCTATGCATTTGCCCACTAGTCCATTTCCCAAGTCCATATCCAATCCACTAGTTCTTTTCCTTATATAGAACATATGTGGTAATATGCATGAACTTCCTCCTTGGTTTGCCCAATGTGGGATAATCAAAGGTTTCTCATTCACTAAGAAGTGAAAATGGATAGCTTTAATTCCACCCAAGTTTGGACTAGTGATCCTAGCACCCATCAAGCTAATTAAAGTAACAAAAATTAATTTAAGTAAAAAACTATTAATTTTAGTAATATCATTTTTATTTCCCAACAGATGATACACAAAAGAATTAACCGAACTATTAGTGAGTCTGTCAGGATTCAAGACAACACCAAGGTATTTTTCAGGAAAATTAGCTAAATCCATGTGTAAGTAATCTACAATCTGTCTTATTTTAGTGTTTGAGACTCTATCCACAAAACATTTGCTATCAGCTCTACTTACGACATGACCAGAAGAATTCTGATAGTTATATAATAGCTTCAATAAATAGTCCAAATTATTTTTATTACCATTCGAAATATGTAGATGTCATCATCAAAAAAGAGATGAGAAGGGTTGAATACCTCTTCTATTCACCATAACTTGAATATCACCATTTTGAACCATTTGAGGTACCTTTCTGCTTAGAGCATCTTCAACAATAACAAGAAAAAACAGGTGATGGTGGATCATCTTGCTTAAGTCCTTTACCAACATCAAAATATCCCACAGGACCATCATTGGCAATAACAGAAAGTTTTGCAGATTTGAAAAGAACGGAAGTCACTCGTATAGAGAATTGGAGAAACCAAATCTTTTCAATACTGCAACAATGAAGTCCCAACTAATGGTATCAAGAGCTTGTGTGATGCGCAAGCTTGAAACCAACATTGACTCATCTTCTTTTATATGTCATCTAAAGAATACCAGTTAAACTGTCATGTCCTGGAGCTCCATCAACATTTAAATAAAAAATAGCCTTCTTGATATCTATTTCATCAGGCAATGCATTCATCATGACATTCTCTGCATCTGTGACAATATCAGGAATAACCTGCAATAACTCTTCATCTATCTGAACATTATGAAATTTAAACTTTTTACTAAAATGAGCTACAAGCAAATTAGCAATGTCAGTTTTGATTGGTGACAATAAAATCATCTCTTTTTTTTTCAAGTACACCAATTGCTTTTTGAGCCTTCATAATCTTAAGATTAGCATGAAAAAAATCCATTACTAACGGAACCTTCTTTGCGCCAATGAATCATGGATTTTTGACTAAGAAAAGTGGCATAAATATGAGCCATGACCATATGCTTTTCTATAGCAGTAACCAAATCATTTAAAGCTTCAACATCACTTGGTTCTGCATCATATTTGATCATGGTATGCATCACATTCCGTTCAACCTCTTTGAGCTTCATACTAAAATCTCCAAAGACTTTCCAATTCGATTTTTTTTAAAATAAACTTTAATTTCTTGAATTCATGCATGAAAATGATAGCAGAATTACCAAACATGTCTAACTCACTATCCCATGAGTCTTTAACAACCTGCATGAAGCCCTCGTGACTAAACCACATATTTGAAATTTACAAGGCACATTATTTGGTTTAGAAATGTAATATCACATCCCATAAGGGGGCTATGGTCAGAAATGTCTCTTTGCTCCCAAGTTATAGCTCCAACTATTATAAGGATCCATCCATAAACAACATTATTAATGGATATTTCTCTATTGCTATCTGAATTTTTCTTAATCATATGTAGATTTAATTTATTTAAATAACTACTTTATTTAGTCCATAATAAGTTGAGATTCGATATTTTTCAAAGAATCGTTAGTTGTGAGTAATTTAACATGAATTTACTTTAATAATCAAATTATATTTTCATCTACTAGTTATTTTTTCCGTCTTAGAAAAAATGATTATATATTTTTTCTAATTTAATTTATTTTTAGATAAAATGAATAAATGAAAATATGACGGATGTAGTCACTAACTAGGTTGTGAATGTTTTAAAAAAAGGAAAAAGTTTTGAATGCATTTATCAGATGACCACTACGACTAACGTGGGTAAATATTACTCTCGTATCTTAATCAATCATCCCCCGACGACTAAAAGGTGGAGTAAAGACTAAATCTACTCTTTGGCCCGTAAAAGTGTAGCGCAGCGACGCGAGGGAATTTGGGTTTTACTCCAGATTTTTAACTGTAGCAGACTAGATTTGAGTTTTTTTTCGGACTAAACATGGTATAGTCGGGCGGGCTCGTAGTGTTCCGCCTAGCATCAAGCGGCATGTGAATCGCCTGGCACCAAACGTATTCTGGGACAACGCTCAAAAAACGGGCGGTGAGCTAGGAATATGCCTGATCAAGCGTTATTTTGGGAGTACGTCTGATGAAACGAGGCTCTAGGATCACGCCCACTAACAGGCATAACGCTAGGATACCGTCCAGCTTGAGCATTGTCCTAGAATAACGCCCAGCTTGAGCGTAACTCTAGGAGTCCGCCAGTGCATTCCTTGGTAAAATTTCATTTCTAAAAACACTTATCAAGTTCACATTTATATCGCCTTTAGTATGGCGCAAGATTTACATGAAATCAGTAACTATTCAAGATTTACATGAAATAGTAACTATTTCATGTGTGGACGAGGCTTTCATGTGTTACTGATTTACATGAAATAGTTACTAGTTATTAGTTAATAGTTAGAGAATGGATCTCTAGAGAATTAGTTACTAGTTACTAGTTATTAGTACTAGTTATGGGGCGAGGCTTTGGGATTCCGCTTGGAATTCTAGGCAAGGTGCTAGGACACCGCCAGTCCTTTTCTTCTCACACGCTCCATTCGCACAAGTGATACTCGACCAGGCGCGATGCTGGGATACCGTCCCATCAGGCAATTCTCTAGTGCTCCGCCCAACTTTTGGGCGTGGTCCTAGGAGACCGTCCACCATCAGGCGTTATCCTCCAATTCCGCCCCATATCGAGCGTTACGTTAGGAGTCCGTCTGGTGCAAGTGTTATGTTAGAATTACGCCCGTCTCAACAAACGGTACACTGGGACACCGCTCAACACCAGGCGTTATTTTAGTGCACCGCTCGACCATTTACGGCTGTTTTTAGACCGTACAAAAGACTAAAAATTTTAATCTTTAATCGTTTGGTATACTCGTCACATTATGGATCGCTCTTAAACACTAGATCTCACTTTATCAAGTAAGTTATCTACACCCCTAGTCTATGACGTTAAACACTAGAGCTCACTTTATCAAGTAAGTTATCTACACCCATTTTTTAAATCAACACTCACATTCTCGTAACTATCACCTCATTAGGCTAGATCTTGAAACAAAATCACCACTAGGATTACACCACGTGTCATTTCTTCCTCTCATATATTGTACATTTTCTATTTTTATTTTCCATCCATAATTCTTACACAGAAAAAAAAAAAGAAAAAGGAAAAAGAAAAAAATTTCCTTCATATTTTTTCGTCTTCTTGCTTGAACTGCTCTACACTCCCGCTTCAAGAAAAAGAGGTACTCCCTTTTCTCAGTTAATCAATCAATCACTCTTCACAAAGAATGTAATCAAATAATAAAACCTTGATTTTTGTTCTTTTGTTTTTCGTTTCTTTTTCTTCACTTCACGTTTTTAGTTTGTTCTTTGTTGGATTTTGTAGCGGTGTATTTAGGGTTTTCTTAAGCTTAATTCTTGAATGTGATTGATTAGTTTCATTACTGAGCTGATCTCATTTGTTTTGGTATTTTATTTGTCTAGATTAATAGAGTTTAACATAGTGATCTGTTGGGTTTTTATTAGGGTTTCTTGAATTAAATGGTTATTGGGAGGTTTTGGTTTTTTTTCTTCTTACAAATCTTGGTGATTATTGAGCTTTAAAGAGATGATTTGATGCGTGTTTTAAGTATGCTTTTGTTTAAATGTACAGTGAGCTCAAATTTATTGTAATTATGATTAGCTTTTAGGGATTCATCATTCATTGAAGACTTTCTTCGTTTTCGGTAGAGAGATGGAGTATAAATAGTGATGAGTGAGGATTTGTGAACTCAATTTCATTTCTTCACATTGAATATGGATTTTATGAGCTTAGATTTTCTGTCGTAAATGTAGAATTTTTTGTTGACAGAAATGCTATTTCTTTTGAAAAGTCACTTAATTAGGTTTAATGTTGTAACATGAAACTGTATACTGTAATTCATATTATTGATCTCATGGAAATGTAGGGGTGAAGTAGTGGGGAGACTACATTTGCAGCTTCTTAATAATGTTTTATTACTATATATTAGGACCAAGTTAGTAACTTACACTCTTGCATTGAACTCTAATTGTGGATCAGATCAGAATTTGCTATAAGTAATTAAAGGTCAAAGGAACAGATACGTGAATACAAACTATTCAGTAAAGTCACAATCAATAGTCAAAAGGAGCGGTGTTGGCAAAGTAATGCTTTCTGGCGAGTTCTTGTGATTATCTGCAATGTCGGGGCTACTAAATGTACTTTCTCCTCTCTATCTAGTTCCATTTAACATTTTTACATAATATATCACGAGAACTGATTAGAAGTATCTTGTTATGTTTCGTTGAATTGAACAATTTATGATACATTATGCATGCTGGTTGCGAAGTATGCTTAGCGTGTTCTAATGTGCAAGTTTCTGATTGGCTGATTGTCGTGGGTGTTATTACTATTAGGCTACCAGCATGGTAGTTCCATGCTGGGCCCAGGCAGTTTTGCACTACAATCCCGAATTTCATATTAATAAGATCATTCATGCTTTTTATACGTAAATTATCAACTGGAAATACAAAAGCTTAAATAAATTAATAAAAAATGAGTGGTGTATGAGGTTATTAAATTCGATCTAAGATTGTAGATAATATTGAACTGCAAAGGATATGGGGATGGAGGAAGACATGAATTGGTTGAACAATTGTTTCCATGGTCTTATATATCTTAAATGCCAGTGCCTATTATTCATTGATTTTAAGGGCTTTTAAATGTTCCATTATCTTCCCCGGTGTATTGTCGTTAGTAGAAAGAAGAGAAATTTCGAGCTGGATATTTGTATCAAGTATTTAAGGAACCAAATTTGTTTGTGTTTAAGAGAAACCTTTGAGGAGTTTAAGGCTAGAAAAAGTAAATTATTTATTTCATAATCCACTATTTCGTAGAGGAGGGAGAAACAGGGACGCAGAGTCGCTGGATATTAGAAATAGTGTGACTTCTCATGAGAGTCTTTTTTTAAAATGAATAAATTGGTATTATGTTAACCATTATTTGTATTTGTGTCATGTGCCAAATCGAGGTTTATACTGTTGTTCTACACACTGTAAGCATGAAAACATTTTGTAGAATGTATCTAATTTGACTACTTAGTACTTACGGATTTTGGTTGCAGTCTGCACTCAACGATTCCAATTCAAATCTTCCAGACACCACAGGGCGACCATTTGCAGCATCTTTTTCTGCTCAATCTGCTTCAGCGACCCCAGTTTATCATCATGCTGGTAAGTAAATCATACTTGGGTTTTCTAATTATATTCATAAGTGATTTTTATAATTTAGAGATTTTTTGATACTTGCTAGGAACTTTACAAGGCTTGCATAACATGCATGGAAGCTTCAACATTCCTGGCTCACTTACTTCAAGAAATTCTACAATGAATGGTGTCCCTTCAGGCGCTGTCCAACAACCAACAGGGAGCCTTTCTAATGGGCGTTTTGCATCAAATAATATTCCCATTGCTCTTTCTCAGGTGCTTATTTGAGTCTTGTTCTATAGCCATATTGATGGCAATGTGGATTCTTTTTTGTTTTGCATGTATTAGATTTGTAAATCCAGATTTATGGAACTTTTTTGTTTGTTTGCTTTAGATATCTCATGGTAGCTCACAAGTGCATTCAGGTGTTGGAAACAGAGGAGGTATACGTCACTAATGAAGCAATCTGCCTTTGCTATTTTGGTTATGTACTATGAATTGGCCCTTAATGACCACAGTATTATTACAGGAATGGGAGTTTCTCCAATTATGGGGAATGCAGGCTCTCGAATGACCAGCTCGATGGGGAACATTGTTGGTGGTAATAATATAGGGAGAAGCTTAAGCTCGGGCGGAGGTTTATCTGTTGCTGGTCTAGCTTCCCGTTTAAATTTAGCAGGAAATACTGGATCTGGGAATTTGAGTCTCCAAGGACCTCACAGACTAATGAGTGGTGTTATTCCACAAGGTAGAAACTTAATATCTCAGGAGAAATCCCATTTAGTCCTTCTGAATTATCAGCGTGGCAATAAACATAAGCCATATTCAACTGTTTTTTTCTTTTTTTTCTTTTGATATATATAGAACACAGTACGAATCAGAATATTCTGCAAGTGTTGATTAGTATCTATTATATGTTATTTAGTCAGACTTTCAGCACAATAACTACTTTATTATTAATATGATCATGCTTAGTAATCATGCTAAATACTGTCACAGCCTCATAGGCCACTTGACACTTTGTTGAGTGATGCCAATTGCCTAGTTATTAACATGAAACTGCAATATGCGATTTAGTCGAGGTTCTATCCTGAGGAAGTAAGCAAACATGACAGTGAGATGACGGTAAGAGTGCAATTTTACGTGTGTAGTACTAATAGAACTCATAGAGTGGATGAACATATGTGTCGTTATTTTTAACTAGAAATAGATCTGCTGAATGAATCATCTGGATTGCTGTACTAGTTTGACTACCAATGATGCTTGTTCCTTGAAAAATTATGAGGTGATTGCAGTTGATGCTTTAGTTGATCTCTTGTAGTACAAGGATCTTATTTGAAGTATCCTGTTCTGTTCTGTGTCTTCTTTCTGAGCAGAACACATTGCCTTCTTGTGAATTTCCTGTACTTGTATTATGACTAATTATCTAAATGAACCATGAATTATTTTTGGTGTTTCTCTGCATGTGGTATTTGTATCGTGCATGAAGTATAATAATATAACATATCTTGTATTCAGCGCCGCAGATGATGTCTATGTTAGGAAACTCCTATTCTAATACTGGAGTTCCACTATCTCAGAGCCAAGTACAAGGAGGGAACAACTCGTTAAGTTCTATGGGAATGTTAGGTGATATGAACTCCAACGATAGTTCTCCTTTTGATCTTAATGACTTCCCCCGGTTGACAGGCCGCCCTAATTCTGCTGGAGGTCCTCAAGGGCAATTAGGTATTCAAAAAATTTCTTTTGTTATTCGCTGTTATCTTTATGTTCTCGGACTTGCGACAAAACATCAATTAGTCTTGCTTTTCAGGCTCACTGCGCAAGCAAGGAGTTAGCCCTATTGTTCAACAAAACCAGGAATTTAGCATCCAAAATGAAGATTTTCCTGCTTTACCTGGATTTAAAGGTATTTTCTATTCTCAAGAACACAATGGTTTGTCGTTTTTGTGGCTCTATGATCTTGCATTATCTTCAAATTATAAAATAATGACATATATATTGCTAGCTATTGCCGTTCCGTGAAGACTTGTCTTCCATATCTGTCTGGCTGTTTGCAATTAGTTCAGACTTGTTTAGGTTTATTAGTAATAATCATTATTCCTGTTAAACGGATTTAAATAGATTTATGGTTGTTTTACGGTGCTTCATTCTTTCGCAGGAGGCAATAATGATTTCCCAATGGATATGCATCAGAAAGAACAGTTACATGATAATGCTGTGTCGATGATGCAGTCACAACACTTCCCTGTAAGTCTAGGCTTCATAGTTTCTTTGTGTTCTCAGTTTTCTGCTTAACAACCATTCCTGAAAGAGAAAACTTAGGGACAGGGTATGTAAGGCAACTATATATTCCAATTTGGAAGTTGCATTGAGCACTCTTAATGTCTGATTATTTATTTGCTTTGTAAAGTTACCTTCTTACCTTTTAGTTTGCAAACCTTACAAATACAAGATGTTTAAGAAAAGCAGAAAAGGCAGATAAAGGTCCTATATGGAAGTATTAACGTGATTTTCAATGGAAGAGTCAGCTTGAATGACATAGCCTTTACATAAAAGGATTCAACGATAATTTGGTCTACCTTTTACTTTTAGGCCTTTTATTCCTCTTGTTTTATCACAATTCATTGGTTCATTTTATTTATTATGTTTCCTTTTAATATTCTTATTAATGAAGATTTTTGTATTTATGGCCAAATAAAAGAGAGCAATAAAAGAATGAAGACACTTTAGATGATTCTAAAACATAGCTAGGCTAGAGCTGTCAGTGGATAACTTTCCAATTTAAACAATCATCGATGAGGTCAAGCTATTTAAATGCAGACTGCTCTGTTGATACCTTACCTGTGCTTATGAAAGTTTGTTCTGATTTTCACTTCTCACTTACAGATGGGAAGGTCTGCAGGATTTAGCTTGGGAGGTACATACTCATCTCACCACCAACAGCAACCACAACATTCTCCATCAGTGAGTAGCGCTGGTGTATCTTTTGGCCATGCAAATAATCAAGATCTTCTTCATTTGCATGGCTCAGATTTATTCCCAAATTCTCATGGTAGTTTCCATTCACAGGTTTGTCTTTGTTCCCATCAATAATTTATTGCAGAAGTAGTATATAAATTGGAAGCTTGTCCTTCCGGGTTCACTTGTATGTAAATTTCGTTTCTTACTCCCTTTCCTGTTAGGTTCAGAATAGCGGACAAGCTAACATTGGATTGAGATCTGTAAACACGGCGAATTCTGCTTCCGGTATGGGCTCATATGATCAGCTTATTCAACAGTATCAACAACTTCAAAATCAGTCCCAGTTTCGTATGCAACAGATGTCGGCGGCAAATCAATCATATAGAGAACAGAATCTGAAGTCCTTGCAGGCAACACAATCCGCTGCTGATCGTTTTGGTTTGCTTGGCCTATTAAATGTCATTAGGATGACCGATCCTGATCTCACATCTCTTACATTAGGAATTGATCTAACAACACTGGGACTAAATTTAAACTCAATGGATGACCTTCACAAAAAATTTGGATCTCCGTGGTCTGACGAGCCAGCAAAGGGAGAACCTGAATTCAGAGTGCCTGAATGCTATTATGCCAAGCAGCCGCCGGTACTACAGGTGAGCCGCTTTGACTCTTTAGTCTCGATGTGTTGAGTTGCTTCCTTATGTTATGTTTTTTTTCCTTATCTCATCCTTCTGATGTGATGAATGCAGCAAAAGTATTTTTCAAAGTTTGGGCCTGAGACGTTATTTTATATTTTTTACAGGTGCACTGTTTTCTTTTTTTCATCATTCTTTTACTTGATTTCAATAAAGTATTCTATATTACTTGCTATAATTCGAAAAATGACTTGCGATGTTTTTTGTTTTATATGCAGCATGCCAAGAGACGAAGCTCAATTATTTGCTGCCAATGAGCTGTAAGTCTCCCTCCTCTTGCATCATATTCCTTTTATCCTAAGACTAAGCATATATTTTACAAGGATCCATGTATCATAGGAAGAAACACCGATCTATCCAAAATTAGATAGCTTCTATGGTTTCTTGCACTGGTTAGCAGTAACTACACAAAGAGTAGAATAAATGTGTATGCTGTTATGTGCGGCTCAAGATAAATCTTTTGTTAAAGGTGAAAGAATAATTCACTTAATTGTTTGTGGCTGCTTACATAAACCATCGTAGAGGTTTCATTATTAGTAAGAAATAAATCCATAGGAAAGTTAAAGTTTTCAGGAATCCTGGAGAATGAAAAATAAGTTTGTATAAACTCTCAAACAACTAATGAACATCATGTTGATTGTACAACACAACTACATTAATATACCTGTGGTGACTAGATTCAGTTTTCATATTCATATTAAAAGTGTGAGTTTTAAATGTAATTTTAATTTTATTTTTTTTGTAATCCACATAAAAGCAGTATGGTGCTTATCTTCTTTTTTACCCACCTTTTAGTTCCATATTCCGTATTTGTTGTTCAATGCTTACCTTGTCCTTTGTAGGCACACAAGAGGATGGATCTACCACAAAGAGCTCCGGATATGGTTAATTAGGGGTCCTAACATGGAACCTCTTGTCAAGACAAACACATATGAGAGAGGACCCTACCTCTGCTTCGATCCCAATACATGGGAAACTATTCACAAGGTTTTTTTTTTT
>JAJJMC010010218.1:2801741-2908321 GCA_023531435.1 Papaver californicum
TTTTTTTTTTCTATCATGATTCGTGAATTTACATCTGAATCTTCAGCAATGGAGAATCCAATAACCTCATTTTCAACTCAAGAATTCCTATGAATCAACTAACAAACATTGTTCAACTTAAACTGAAGGATGACAATTTTCTTACATGGAAGTATTTGATGATTCCTGTTATTCGAAAAGTTAAAATCATGAAATTTCTTGATGGATCTTATACCTGTCCACCTTAATTCACATCTCCAAGAAATGAAGCTAATGGTGTTAACTTGTACTCAGACTGGATGAATGAAGACGTAACTATTATTTTATGGATCAATTCTACAATTTTTGACAATGTTATTTCTTACTTTACTGGTTCAACTACTTCCTATGGTTTGTGGAAGAATATTGAAGACAGATTTTCAAGAGTCTCTTCAACACACCGATTCAATTATGTACAAAACTAATGTCTTTAAAAAAGGAGACAAATCTGTGTCTAATCTTTTAGGTGAAATAAAAACTCTCTCATATCACTTTGATGCAACTGCATCCAAGGTAACTGATGATGAACTTGTTGTTGTTACCTTATCTGTACTTAATTCAGATTACAATTCTTTTGCTACCTTTATTAAGATTAGAAATCCTCATGTTAATAGTGTTGGACTGCATAATCTTTTGATGAGTGAAGAATTAGTTGTTTCTGAAAGAAACAAGAACCTAGTAAGTGAATCTAGCAATCGAGCTTTTAATGCTTAAATGAACAATTTTTGATCACAAGGAAGAAGTGGTGGTCGTGGTTTTTATGGTCCTCAAAGAGGAAGTGGCCGTGGTAACTACTATACAGGTAGATGTTCTGGTAATTCTCAAAATTTTCCCTATTAAAGTAGAGGTGCTGGTATTCTTCATATACCACCAACAAGATTTCATTCCTGACCTTCTCCTCAATGTCTTCACTCTGGTGATAAACCAATATGTCAGATCTGTCAGAAATATAGTCATGATGCAAGGGAATGCTGGAATCGCATTAACTTTTCCTATCAAGTTCGTGAATCTCCAAGAAACCTCCAAGCCATGCTTTCTTCAACAAACATATTTGGTTCTAATCCATGGTACATAAATTTTGGAGAAAATAATCATGTGATTGCTCAAGCTAGAAATCTTGATACTTCTGGTTCTTATGCTGTCAATAATATGATTACAATAGATAATGGTGAAGGTATGCCTATTCACAACTATGGCTCTTCCAAAATTTCAGTTCCTAACAATACCTTCTGTCTAAATAATGTATTACATTATCCAAATGTATCTCATAATCTCATAGTTTTTTCCACTAAAGGCTATAGATATTATGTTAACATAATTGATGATTATTTTAAGTTTTATTGGGTTTTTCCACTTCAATTCAAATCTGATTTTAAAACTGTCTTTGTGCACTTTATGAATACAATTCAGAATCTTCTATCTAGTTCTATTAAATGCATTAGAACTGATGGCGGGGGAGAGTTTGTAAATTATGAACTAAAACAGTTTATGTCATCTTATGGTATAACTCATCAAATCACATGTGCACATACACCTGAACAAAATGATGTTGTTGAATCAAACCACAAATATTTACTTGACATCAATAGAACTTTTCTACTTCAGCCTCTCTTCTAATTTTTTTTTGGTTTGAATATCTACTGCCAATTATATTATCAACAGATTACCTACTCATTCTTTACAATATATCTCATTTTCAAGCTTTATTTCACAAAACACCAGACCATTTCTTTCTCAAAAGTTTTGGTTATCTTTGTTTTCCTTGGCGTAAGTTATATACAACATCTAAATTGAGTCCCAAGAGTGAATAATGTATTTTTATTGGCTATAATCCTGACAATAAAGGTTACAGATGTTTGAGTTCTATTTCTGGAAAGGTTTAGGTATCCAGACATGCCGTTTTCTTTGAACACCATTTTCTTTATCCAACTCTCACTAAAGTTTCAATATATGTGTTTATCTATGATCTTGATATGTCTGTTGCTACTCTGGATTCTTATAATACAACTCCCGTAATTCCTGCAACACATTCTACATCATTTCCTGCATCTTTTAATCTTCTACCTTTACAAATTACACCAGTTTTTACTTCAATACCCGAGAATGCAAACGTATCTGACATTTCTCAAACATCTCTTAAATGATCAAAATACCCATAACATACTAACCGGGTCAAGAAGAGGCATTTTCAAACAAAAGTCATTATTATCTACTAAACATCCAATACCAATAGCTTATATTGCTTCCACTGTCACCAATACTCCTACTTGTTTCTCACAAACTGCAAAAATTCCAGTGTGGGTTAAATCTATGCATGAAGAATAGACTAAGGTACCACCTGACAGCTCTCAAAATATACTTGGTTGTAAATGTGTCTTCAAGATAAAACATAATGCACAAGGCTCAATTGAAAGGTACAAAGCTAGACTTGTCGCTAAAGGTTTTTATCAATTAGAAGACTTATAGTATACTGATACTTTTATTCCAGTTATAAAGCCTTCTACCATTAGGCTTGTTCTATCTCTAGCTTTCAATTTTGATTGGTAAATAAAACAACATGACCTTAGCAATACCTTTTTACATGGTGATCTCAAAGAAGATGTTTATATGACTCAATCATCAAGATTTGAAGAAAAGGAATATCCTCACTATGTCTGAAATTTTTTTAAAAAATACCTTTATGGTCGTAAACAGACACTTAGGGAGTGGTATGAGAAATTAGTGGATGTCCTAGTTAGTTTGGACTTCTCTTTTTTTGTAGCTGATTCATATCATTTTGTTCAAAAGATGGGTTCCAAGCTAACCATCATATTAGTTTATGTGGATGATATAATCATTGCAGGTAATGATTCATGTCATTGTAATGCCTTGATAACTCACTTTGGTTCATTCTTTCATGTTAAAGATCTTGGCTCACTGCATTATTTCTTGGGCTTAGAGGTTACTAAATGTCCTCATGAGCTTTTTCCGTGTCAAACAAAGTATGCTATTGATCTTCTTACTAAGACTAATCTCTTTGGCATTAAGCCTTGCTAAACACCTTGTTCTACTGAGGTCAAGTTAAATTCTACAGATAGAGAACTTTGTCCAATCCAACAGAAAACAGGTCTATTGTTGGTTCACTTCAATATTAACATGGACAAGACCTGAGATTTCTTATGCAGTTAATCAAATTTTTCATCACATGCAGTATAACTCATTTGACTGCTGCTAAGAGAGTCTTGATGTACATAAAAGGGACTTTGGGTCATGGTCTTCTGTTCACTAAAGGATTTACTACTCTTAAGGGATACACTGATGCTAACTGGGCTGACAATCCAACTGATAGAAGATCCACCAGTGGTTATTGTGTTTTCTTTGGTAACAATCCCATTTTTTGGTCTTCTAAGAAACAACCAACTGTTTCCATAAGTTCTACTGAAGTTGAATAAAGGTCTTTATCTTATATTGCTGCAGAGGTACTATGGATGTATCAAATTCTTAAAGATCTACAGGTTTTTTTATCAACTGCACCTGAGATAGTTTGTGACAACAAATTAAGGTTCAATAGCTCTATCCTCCAATCCAGTGTTTCATAGCACAATAAAATATTTGGCAATTGATTAGCATTTTGTGAGGGAGCTGGTTCAAAACAAGAGATTGCAGGTTATTTATATTTCAACACTCCATCAAGTTGCTGATGTTTTCACTAAAAGCCTCCCTGATCCAAGGTTTCACTTTATCAAGGACAAGCTCAAAGTGGTTCAACCACTTAGGCTTGAGGGGGCCTAGTAAAACAGTTATTCATTGTTATGCTTTGGGCACCCTTTCTTCTTTGTTATAAAGGCTTCTCTTATACTTTGGATGTGTGTAAATAGTTTTTGTAACTGTCAGTTTAATTCCATTGTTGTTATGAATAACAGTCGGCTCTCACCTCCTGTAATATTCGGTTAAACTCCTATAGTTGTAGAGAGAGAGCACTAATATCGTTGTAATCTTCTTTGTTGGTAATGAGAATTTCTTACAGTCTTCAATATCAATCCATTGTACCACGCCAGTCTGTTTGATAATAACGAACTTGTATTAAGTTCATATAAAATTGATTTCTCATCAACGTATATATGAAAACGATTCGCATCGCGATTCAGGATTTCACACCTTGACCCCTTACTACAGAGTTAGGCTTTGCAACCCTTGTGCCCCAAAGAAAGACTTAGCTCGCATATCCCTTTCGGTATCCATGGTCTTCTCAAACAAATTGGAAGGACCCGCAAAGGTCTCATACTCAAATAAATTGACAGGACCTTTTTCGGTATCCATTTTCTCCATATACCCAATACCTCATATTAATTTTACACCTTGCTTGATAGGGAAAATTAAAGTCCAATATGGTAATTGGATTCCAAATAATTGAATTACAAGATAATATTTCCTTAATTACAAATAAAAGTGTTCGGTTGACCGAATTCAGTCGAAGTTTTAAGAAATGGATGTATTAAAACTAAGATGCCTTTAATACCCTCAGATCTTCTGGTTTATTTTCCTCGTTGATTTTCATGATAAATCTTAAACCTCCATTCCCATGCCATGCTCATCCGAAACATAACTACAAATCCAATGACTGTACCTTGTTAGTTATCATGAGAAACCTATCTCAATTTGATCTTACCCATTAAGATTTTGTTTGATTGACATACTTTTAAAAATAAGAATTACATTAATAATCCAACGATAATATTCAAATAAAAAATTCTAAATTAACTACGATAAAGAAAATATTACAAAAATTAAAACACTAAGCCAGAGATGAATTTATATTAGTTCTCTAACCGATAATTTATTTATTTTTCTCTTTTCTGAGCTAAATAATTTATTAATAAAAGACGAACTATAAAAATAGGATAAGAACATAAAACCAGAACCTCCGGAAGAAAGAAGTGGAAAGGAAAAATAAAAATAAAAAAGTTTGGAGAAACGAAAAATTACATCAATAAAAAAAATATAAAAAAGTTATATTATATACTTGTTAATTGTTTTGTCATATGCTTCAAAAATAAAAGAAAAAAAAATTATGCCGAAAATATATAAAAGAAGAACCCTGAATTGGGGAATACCTCCATAAGTTTGAGGATACTCACGATTATATGGGATTTGATTTTGGCTAAGGGGGTATTTTCCCTAATAATAAAATGTTCATATTGCCCTTTACCTTAATAAAAAAAATAAAAATAAAAATAAAGAAAACCTATCATGTTGTATCCCCTGTTTTGTTTTTTTCACTCGTATGTTCTTCTTCTCCTCTTCTTCTTTTCTTCTTCCATTTAAGTTCTTCGTTTCATCGGGATTTCATCGTCGATTCTAAAAATTTCTTTGGCGATTAATTCCTTCTATAAAAATTCCTTGAATGAAATAGTGTAGTAGGTCATGCCCTGATCCTGGAGCTGGAATTGCTTATCAAAGTGAAGCAAAACAAGTTTTAAAGGAAAATTGCATGCAATTGCAAATCAAGAAGAGGAAGACAACTCCGACGATCAACCACTAAGGGAAATGACTCCGGTGAGAAGAAGGTAAGTGATTCCCATCAATTTAATTTTAGTTTTGTAGTTTTATGATTGATTTTTTTAGGTTTTAAATTGAAAATTAGGTCAAAATTGGCGGTTTTTAGTGACATCCGACATTGCTTATATGTCGGATGCCGAATGTTACAGTCGGCATTGCGGCTTCATTGCAAAGCAATGTCGGCTGTGGCTCAGCAGAGATTTTGAACCATAGCCGATATTGCTTGGAAGTGACATTGCAATGCCAGTTCTGGATCAAATTCTCTACCAAGAATTTAGCAACACCCGACATTGCGGCTTCACTTCCAAGCAGTGTCGGTTGTGGCTCAATTCTTGGAAGAGATTTTGAACCACAATCGACATTTCTTGGCAGTGTCACTGTAATGCCGGCTGTGACATTGTGGCTTTACTACCAAGCAATGCCTGTTGTGGCACAATTCCTGGCAGAGAATTTGAGCCACAACCGACATTGCTTGGAGTGGAACCTCAATGCCGAATGTGTTTTTACTAGTGGTTATCTTCCCATTTTGACTAGTGCAAGAAGTTAGTCTGTTACGATTTTTGAATTTTGACAAAAACAAAAATATTAGGGTGGGCTTTGATGTTTATGTTTATTTAGGACGAAGAATAAAGCCAGTAGAGGGTCAAAAGAACTTGCAACTTCGAAAGGAAAGGCTGTTGACGCCACTCCACCATCTCTTCCAAACCGTCATGGTGGTGCTAAACGATTATGAGTAAACAACCAGGGTGCTATTAACCCCCCAAGAAATCGTAGCACTCTATCTATCCGTGAACCTACTGAAGAGGAGTTGATGTAAGAAAGATCTCAACCCGAAGAAAAAGAAATTCATGAAGAACAAGAAATTCCCGAAGGCGAGCAAGTTCAAGGAAAGAAAAAAAACAAAACAACACCGAAAGTAAAAGGGAGCTATATACTCGCTGAAAACCTAATGCTACGTGATCGCGAGGATGACCATCTTTGGGGTGAACCGGAGGACCATGAACTCTTATTCGGATACAAATATTCGTGGGCTCATATCGTCTATAAAACATATGTAAAATTACCCGATTTTTGTCATGTATTATTATTAATTTTTTTATCATTCATTTATGTTTTTGTACTTTTTCGTTTTGTAGAATCATGAGAATGCAGTACGTATCATTAGACACCAACCGATGACTAAAAATATATCAATTATATTGTTTGAATCATGAGAATTCATTTGGAATTGTTATTGTTTTTTTTATTTTGTTGATCTATCAATTATATTGTTTGATTTTGATTTTTACATAACTAAAAAATATTATTTTTTTATTATTTTATTTTAATATAAGTTTGGGCGTACGAACACTTGCCAACATTGTTCGCTAAGAACAAATTGTTGACGAAAAATGCAAATTGGGAGCCGCATAAGCCTAGAGCCCTCAAATACTCGTTCAAAAAGGGTCCATTTGCAGGTAACAACAAAAAACTATTAGAAATGAGATTATCTTTAGACCAAATTAAGGTTGATAAGGTAGTCTTTGATCCTTACAAGTTGGAAAGAGATCTGTTACAAAGAGTTGTAACTCCCGATAACGTTACATTCTACAACGGACCGTTATTTCACACAAGAGAATATATCATGTACGATCCATTGTGTGTAATGTGACAACTTGGATTTAAGAAAGAAGTTGTGGGAGAGACTGCACCGCATATTTTTAAACATGATCTTCGCTTGTTCTCTTCAACTTCAAAGAAGATTATCAAAACTTACACACCAAGACCGGTCCCAATGCATTGGAGGGATAGAGAACAAAATTATATGCTAAATTGGAGTACTTGGACGCTTGCGGTCAACGACGATGAAGTCGATCCAGAATACACCCATGAGTACCGTATCTACTCTTATCGTTTTGTAGTACGTCCGCCTTCCGTTGAAGTTGCCCGTCCAATAATGATGGAAACGACCGCTTTTACTTCTCCTTCTCCTCCTAAATCTCCTAATTCACTTCGAAATTTATTTTCATCCATGGTATGTTTTTTTTATGCTTTCAGATGTTTTTGATGTCTTTCGCTTACTCTTATTGATTGATATTAGGTATTGTCATTCTTGTATATGTCTAATAAATTTTTTGTTTGTTTAAAAACGAAGCGACTTGGTAGTGTTGAGAAATGGATTAGTTGCAAGGTGGATAAAGGAGAGGTGCTGGCTCTTGAAGAAATACGTTTGCTGAATAAGAAAATCCAGAACATCGAGAATGCCAAAGCGACAGAATTGTTCAATGAAAATAAGAGAAAATGTCCCACCAAGAAGACGAGGCGTGATTGATTGAAGATGTTCGTTGGTGCTAGAAGATGTCCTTTTATCTTTGCTTTCTAATAGCTTGCTTTCCAAACAATGTGTGCTTGTTGTTATTTATGGAACAATCTATGCTTTTGAACAATATGTGGTTTTAACTTTGAATCTCTGTAAAACTATGCTAGTTTGGTTTAAGTTGAACGGTTTGCTTTTAGCTTTTGAACGATTTGATTTCCCATTTTCTTTGTTTCATTGCCCATTAGCTTTTAACTTTCAGTTTGCATAAGCCATATCCGACATTGCTCGGAGTGAAACTTCAATGTCGGATTTTGATGAGCCACAACCGGCATTGCTTGGCAGTGAAGCTTCGTAACTAAAGAGTGCCCAACAAAAGACTCCGGATCCGGATGATTATGACGACCGTTCCACACTTTCATTTTCCATACGTTTCCCTTCAAACTGAACACAAGCTTGAAGGGACATCCATCCTTCCTCGAAATAGTATTGTATACCATATTAGTCTTCTTTTCATATACATAATCCTTTCGCTTGTGGCTGTTCCTAGCGTACGACCCAACTCTCTCTCAAGTCATTTTAAACCGACTATCTTGGCCTTGATGGTTTCTCACTAAGACACATTTATTCCTGAGAGCCGTTTTTTTAGCCCAGTTAACTACATCATCTTTACTCACGAGTTCCAAACAGTCGCATACTTATCCGAAGTATCTGAACCCAACTGTCTCACATGTCAAGGGTGAAGAACAATCTAACAAAAAAAAAAAAAAAATAGTTCAATATAGCATATACAACCGGCGTTGTTTTTATTTTCCATCAATGCCGGTCGTACAACCGGCATTGCTTTGTACTCATAGCAATGCCGGATGTACAACCGGCATTGACGGAAAAGAAAAACAATGTTGAATTTAAGTTGCTTTCAAGGCAAGAGGAAACCGACATTGCTTTAAATTTTCGATAATGCCGACTTTGTGTCGGTATTGTCTTCATCATAATGCAATGCCGACTGTTAATTGCTTTTAAAAAAAGAAAAATATCACATAAATCCCATAAATCACATCTAACACACCAATACCTGATTATTTGGAGCACTTGTATCATTAGTTTCTTCATTTCCCTTGTGTGGCTCTTCAATTACAATGTTTCCTTCATTTGAAGCTTGACTTAGGGTTTCATTAGGGGTTTGATTTAGGGTTTGATTTGAGGATTTTTCATGGATGGAAGTTTGATTCTCTACAAAAGGTTGTGATTCATTAAAATCAATTTAAGCACCTACTATTTGGTGAGATGAGGATTCACCAATATCAAATTCCTCACTAGAATCTCTCATATCATTCAAGTCCCCTAAAATCTATCTTTTTCTTCTAAAACTAACACAAATAAAGAAGGTAAAAAAAATAAAATAAGTTTAATCAAGGCTTATAAGATACTCAAAACTAACACTTGGAGGATACTCAAGACTAATTTAGTCATTGATAAATTTATTTGGATAAGGGATTCTTTGAATTATTTTATAATTTTTTTTTTGAATATCCTCCAATTTATGGAGGTATTTTCCACTTGAGGAAAATGAGAGTCACGGAGGTTATGTTGGACACCTAATGTACAAGAACACCAATATCATGCACAACTTACTGGCTTGACACACAATTTTTTTTGGTTCAGTGTATAAATAACTATTGATTACTTTTATTACTCTAATGTCCACAACCAGCAGCAGTCCGTATGCATCTCTTTGTCTCCTCACCCGTGAAAGCTGCAAAGAGCTTGAGATATTGGTGGAAATTACGTATCGTGATTCATAGAATATTTTTGTTAACATATGTTTGAGTTATTTTTGTAGGTGGGGTGGTTTGTGTGTGGGCGGTAGGGAGGGGAATATTAGACAGCTTACTCTTAAGATGAAGGATCATGTACGCAGTACCCTTGAACTACAAATTGAATGCAAAACTGAATGAGATATAGATAAATAAAACTTGTATTTCTGTTCAAAGCAAAAAGTAAAAAGCAAAAAAGTATTCAGTAAGATTATAATTCACTTTGACAACATATTTTTAAGAATTTTTATATAAGGGTTTATGATTTTAATAGAGAGGTTTTTTAAGATTTTAGGATATCTCAATAGCTGGCTAGGGAGAATTCTATCACAATAGTAAATGTCTACATTACCCTTTTATCTATAAATTTTTTAATTTGTCCTTTAATATATTAAAACCAAAAAATAAAAAACCTAATTATCTAATTCAACTCTTCTTCTTCTTTATTTTAACTTTCCTTCTCCATTTCAACTCTTCTTCTCCTTCTCCTCGAATAGAAGGTAGCAGTGATGCCAATCAAGATTAATCAAACCAACGTAATCAAAAATTTAAAGAAGAACCCATGTTTTTTTTGTGATTGATATCTTGTTTGATAGGTTGATTCTACAAAAAAAGGTTTTCAGAAAATTTTACGTTTAGTTTTTTTCCAGAACCCAACCGTAAATCCATGTTTGGAAGAAATTACGGTTGGATTCCCACACGTAACTGGTTTTTCTTTGATTTTACGGATAAGTTTTTTCAATTTCCAACTGCAAACTTACAAAATCAAGATGGAGATGAAACTTTGCGGTTGGGTTTTTCAAACGTAAACATTTTATGTTTAGGTTCGATTTTAAAACACAACGAAAGAGGAATTTACAGTTAGGTTTAGAGCATCGAACCTAACCGTAGAAATACTTACGGTTCAGTTATTCCTCTAAAGCCAGCAGTAAAAAACAAAAAAAAATTACAGAAAAAATTACGGTTGGGAATAAAAAATCGAACCCAACTGTAATACCCATTTACATTTGAGAATTTTTAATCGAACCTAACCGTAACTGGTGAATAATAAGCAATAAATATCCATGCACGTAAAGAGTTACGATTGAGTTCGATGCTAAAAAATCAACCGTAAAACTGCTACAATTGGGTTTTCGCCATTTTTAACCCAATTACAGTTAGATGTTCATCGAAACCTAACCGTAAATATATCTTACAGTTGGTTCGAGATTTAAACTCAACCGTAAACTTGCATGAATTACAGTTTTTTTTATTTTTTACATACTTTAAGCAATTTTAAACAAAAAAAAGGCCAAGAGTTTAAGTTAGAATCACTCATTTGTTGAGTGAATCAAAATCTATGTTTTTTTCATATACCTCCAAAAAGTTATCTCTTTTTCTTCTACTTTTTATTCACACCAAAACAAAACATATAAAAATATGATTCGGTTTAATTAAATATAACATGATTTTATTTGTTTAATCTATTAATTAATTAGATTGATCATTACTAACTAAATAAGGATAATTTAATTATTATAAAAATATAATGGATAATTTTTTTTTTTAAATTTAAAATTTATAATTAATAATTTTATTTTATCTTCATGTGAAAAGGGAATATAAAAAATCCTCACATAAATGTATAAAGTAATATGTATCTGTAAAAGCCACTATATTAGGGTTCACTTTTAAAGTATAATGTTTTTGAAACATTAAGAATCCGTCTATCCAGAACCGTTCATATTCAAAACCAAATCCATTTGTCTCATCATTTGCACCCAGAATCACCTGAAAGAGCAGCCTAGTGGCCTAGCCGGCTAGCCCTATCTCTAGTGGAGGCTAGAAGCCTGGAACCATAAGGCTAGAATCTTTCCATACATTTCATAGAACAAACTTGTACTGTCCATCCAGGGAACACTTTCCCAATTCAACAATTTGAATTTTTCAGCGGTTTTAAAATTCCCTAATACCAACCGCCAAAACATTCCCACAGTTATTTCCCTCACCATCAACACCGATTTCTACTTTCCCACAATCAAAATCTTCTATCGGAAAACAACATGAAGAAGAAGAATTCTGAGATCTTCATCTTCTGCTTCTTCTTCTACTTGTTGTTTCTTATTTACATTCTAAATTTTGTAATTGGAGTTCAAATTCTCTCAAAATCAAAACTAGAAAAATGTGAGAAAACTTCAGAATCTGATGATAACTTGAATTGTAGTCGAAAGATTGTTGTTAATATGGCTGTTCCCAGCGAATCGGTTAGTAATTTTGTTTTTATTTTAGTTTTTTTATTTATTTTAAGATAATTTTTTCCAATTTTATTTAGAATTAGCAGTTATTTACTTCTGAATCCCTGAATTTTTGTGATTAGAATGGTAGAGAAGCTTCGATTGTTGCAGAAATAGTAGAAGTAGAAGAGAATTCGTCTCAGAAGATGCAAACTGTGAGAATTCCACCTATTGTGACTGTTAAGAAATCTGCAGCTTTTGCTAGTTATGAGCTTACTTATATAAGAGATGTTCCTTATAAACCCGAGGAGTATTTTGCTAAAACGCGTAAATGTGCGCGAGATGCTGATGCTAAAGTTGTCGGCGTTTGTGAAAGGTTATATCAGAATGTTTTAGGTTTATTTTGACGTTTTTGTGTTTGTTTGAATGTGTTTCTTCATTTTTACATTGTTTAAATGGCCTGTAATGATGATTTATCAGGTTACGAGACGAAAGTGGTCACATTATCGAGCATACTCAGGTAAAGTTATCTTGAATTGTAATGTGAATCATATCTGGTACCACTTTTCTATCTTTGAATCTCTCCACTGATTAGTGGTTGCTTTACAGCGTTAGTATTGTAAGTGGTGTTGAAAATGTGATATGTCAAACCAGTGTATGGTAAAAGGACTACAAGAGTTCTTTCTAAGAAGATCTCTTAACATTGTCTATGGTCAGGACTCAGGTATCAATGAGTAGTGTCTCCCTAAGATGTTTGTATCAGAAATGCCTTGTACACTATATCCATGTGCGTTATACCACATCATATCATTTATATGTGGCAAAGGAAAATAATTGGCTTTTGGGAAAAGCAGCTGTGTATGCTGCTTTGCCTCTCGATGATTCTGTATTCTACGAGCATCTTTTTATGTGTGTATCCATCCGTTGTAGCAGTATGTAGAGACTGAATATTTCATTCAAGTATACTGAGTATCGTGCAATGTATTTGTGATAATCTCTTTTACATACTATATCTGCTTTATTTGGCTCTGATACTGCATTATTCATCTTTTTGTGGAAAGCCAACATGTTGCCCTTGTGGGACGCAGCGGCGCGTGCCTTCATCTTGTGGGGATATCTGTAAGTAAATAGTTTGTAGTTTGATTCGAGTTGATCTTGGCTTGTTTGGACTATTTTTTGATGAGTCTGTGGTTGATTTGATAGTTTCCAAGTTGTTGAAAGGGAAAGCCAACACTGCTCATTGTCTTCGATTTCCAGGTGATTGGTATGGCTACTGGGCTAACCTTGTGATTGTTTTATCATTCTCTAAGTAGCTTCATTTTTAGTATATATCTACCCAGAGTCTCATGTGGTATGATTGTGAAAATGCATGCGGTCATCATTGTACAGTAGACCTTGTTATTTTTTGCAACTTTTCATTTCCGAGAATTCATTCTCGTTCAGTTCATATTTGGGATATAAAAGGGCGGGACTTTTGTTAACGAAACAGCATTGCCTATTGGCATTTCTTGCCTTTTCATACTGTTGTGTTGCCCTGATAGCTTGCGGAAAATGATGAAATAAACTGCCGATAATGAGAGGTCATGGGTTGTGCACTGGCAAGAAAACATTTTTCTGTATCAATTATCCTTGGTCATACCTTTCAGCTGGTCTGATTTTAATTGCCCATAGATTTGTTTCTTTGTGGTTTGAGTCTGGTGGAAAAATATTTGGTATCTACTGGATAGGAGAACCATTCCGTTCTTTTTGCAATCTCCCTTCTTATATACTCCCTTGATAGGATTTTACCAAGTTAAATGTTGTTAGCAACAAATTTGAGTTTGGCCATACAGTTCATATTGGTCAGTTGACAGAATCTACTTTTAATCCATGCCTTCAGTTCTATGTACTTGCTGCTGTTTTGTGGCATCAGAAAATGATGTATTAATAAACTATCTTTTTGCCACCAACAGGTTCCATGTTTTCGGTATCGGAAAGCGCTCACTTGGATTTAGCGTTCAAGTTGAAGTTCAAAAAGGATCTAAATTATCAGTATGCTGATACAACTTACAAGCGATTTCACATTCTAGTTTGCATGTTTAGCCTACTCATACGTGTCTAACTGTTATCAAGCAAGACCAATAGTTTGTAAATTTATGCTTATCTAAGTAATACTAAGAGGTACATGATGTAGTCTTAATTGTTCATCCGTGGATTCACTTGTAGGAGGTGGTTGTTGGTCCTGATAACAGAACAATATCATCTGGTGATAATTTTCTAAGAGTTAGCCTTATTGGTGATTTTGCTGGCTACACAAGTATTCCATCATTCGAGGACTTCTATCTCGTAATGCCAAGACAGGTATGCTTGATTGAGTACACATATTTGAATGACGAACTGACTTTATCTCTTCAGTACACTGCTTAAGATGTCATGCTTAGTTTTGTTATGTGTGGACAAAGTACAGTCCCTTTCTTCTTTATTTTCTGTTTATTTTGCTGTGAAATTTTCATATTTATGTTGTTCCCACGACATTAAATTGCATGTTCTTGTGGTTTAGTCAAGTTCGGCTGAAATATTCGTATTTTTTTAAGGGTGGCCCTGGACAACCAGAAAACCTAGGGACAAATTTTTCTAAGTGGATGCTGCTGGAGAGAGTACGGTTTACATTAGATGGTCTCGAGTGCAACAAAATTGGAGTCAGTTATGAGGCTTACAATGGGCAGCCGAACTTTTGCAGCTCCCCACTGTGGAGTTGCTTGCACAATCAGCTTTGGAACTTTTGGGAGGTTAGTCTTCTAAATTCGAATCCTGTTTTGAACTTTAGGCAAAGTTATCATCCACTTGATATAACATGTTTCAAGGCCAGAATCTAACACATAATATGGAAATCGTTGTAAAATCTGCTCGTCTTTTGAATTTTGATCAACCTCATTTAAGATGAATTAAAAGATGAATCGTCATTGACTCGGTTTGAAATTTTACCCTGACTCGGTTGAATCGTGGGTGTTGGCTGAGGCCTGAGAGCCTGAGTCTGAGGGAGTAAAACGGGATGTGACTTTTATCAACATCCGTTGAAAGGTCAAATGGATTATCCAAAGGTTGAATTGTGATGGTCAAGTGATGGCTTTTTAGGTTGAATTGGGATTTTTCGAGATAAAGTGGAAACAATTTTAGCAAGCTCCAAGCCATAGGGAGGCCATTATAGTTGTGGCCCATGTAGGTCTAGTGATGGCTTTTAGGTCGATTCGTTTGCTGACATTTTTGCACCTACTGTGTGTCCATTTTTCATTCTGATCAGAGCATCTCCTATAGCTCGAGAAATTAGAATGTTCACTTTTGTATGCCAACTTTAATTTTTTAGAACAGTACTTGAGATCTTTTTTGCTCGTCAAAGTCTTTGGTCCGAAAAAGTGAAGCGTAGCGGCGCGATCAAAACAAGTCTTTAGTCCAGATTTTCAACTGTAGCAGAGGGAATTTGGATTTTAATCCAGACTAAACTTGGTTTAGTCGGGCGACATCGTAGTGTTCCGCCTAGCATCAAGCGGCTTCGTAGTGAACCGCCTGGCATCAAGCTTATTTTGGGACAACGCTCAAAAACACGGGCGGTAACCTAGGAATACGCCTGATCAAGCACAAGCCTAGGACTACGCCTGATGGAGCGAGCGTCTGGGATCACGCCCACTGACACGCGTAACGCTAGAATACTGCCCAGTTAAAGCGTATCCCTAGGATACCGCTTGGTCCAAGCGTTACGCTGATGCTCCTCCCAACATGGAGCGTTACGCTGATGCTCTGCCAAAGCAATACACAGTAAACTTAGTAAACTGAATGATACTCAAAGTAAATTAAGTATACTAAGTAATACTTACACTAAATTAAGTACACTAAACAAACAATAAAAACTATTGTATCCTTTAATTATGTGGGCTAAGCAAATAGTAAAAGCTAATGTATCCTTTAAAAGCTAACACTTACGGTAAGCAAACAGTAAGTAAACTAAGCGGTACTACAGGAGTCCGCATGGTAGCTAAATGTATCCATTACACTAAGTTAACTAAGCTAAGTAATGGGGCGGTAACCTAGTTGTCTGCTTGGGTTTTATAGGCGGGACGTTAGGACATCGCTCGTGTTTCACCGCACACATTTTTTTTTCATATGTACAAATCGATGATGCTGGCACACCGCCCCATCAGACGATTGTCTAGCGCTCCGCCCGTCTCTTGGGCGTGGTCCTAGGAGACTGTCCACTACCAGGTGTTATCTTCTGTGTCCGCCCCACATCGACGTTACGTTAGAAGACCCCGCGCAAGCGTTATCCTAGGATTTCGCCCGTCTCAACAAGCGCTCAACAAGCGCTACGTTGAGACACCGCCCAACAACATGCGTTTCATTAGAACACCGCCCGATTATTTACGGCTGTTCTTGGGCTGGACCAAAAACTAAAAATTTAGCCTTTGGTCTTTTGGGATGCTCATCCCATTGTGGACGCCCAACTATTCAGTACTGGTTCAATTTCTTTCGTAACACTTTAGAAAAACCATTTTCATACTAATTCGAATCCTCACTCAAGCTTTTTGTTCTTACACATCCCATATTACATATCTTGCACATCCCACATTATATCAAAACTCAACTAAAAGTCTAAGAAAACCAAATCCCCCCACCCCTACTTCCCTTCCAATCTATTCAACCAACACCATCTTTCTCACTCTTCCTACTGATACTATTTCTACTAATCAAACAAATTACCCACCAAATTATACTATTTAATTGAACACCAAACACAACCATTAACGATCATTCTTCATGCTATTCTCAAAATGAAAACGCAACTTGGATTGATTTAGTGATTTAATAACTATTCCTTTCATTTCTTCCCCATCACTTCATTTCCCCTTTGTCCTTTCCCTCACTCAACTCCCATCAAATTCGTACTCCTATATCTCTTCCAATCCCCAAGCATAATTCTCATTTCTATCAAGTCACCACTTTCAATCCAATTAACCTTTTACTTTCTTTACAACATAATCCAATCTTTATCTATTTTTTGAAAATCAACTTCAATTTACTTTTATCCTCAAAACAGGACACATCATCATTTAAGTTTACTTCAAACCTCATTTTCTCAGGATTTGCTAGGAAACTCATATTTTTATAGCCAACAACTCCTCACGTCATTTAAGTATTATATAATGGTATTAAAAAAGTTTGGAAGAAAAATCACAACATTCACAACTATAATTACTAAACCCTTTAAGAAGCACCCCAGAAGACCTTCAAAACCCCAAGAACCATCGCCCCCCCCCCCGGCGGCCCGCCCCCCGAATCTCCATCTCTTCCTGAGCCTATTTCAATCATGCCACACAGATCATCATTTTTACATTTCTGTTTCCTAAAGCTGAATCGACTGTAATTCCTGATCCATCTCGTTTTCTCTCTCCTCATATACTCTCTTCACCACTTCCCACCAACTCATTCTTCCAAAATTTCTCTCTTAAAATTGGTGATCAACCTGAATATATAATCCATATCTGATCAAATCTTCATCTTCTATTTTAGCTTGCTGTTATCCATCTCGTTTCGCTTCTACGGGTTTTACCTACCAAGCATTTGTTCCTGATCTTACGATCTCAGCTGCTGAGAACACTGGTGATAATGATCATATCATATCTGATTTCAGTGATCTTAGTGTTACATGAGATCTTCCTCCTTCTTTACGTTTTTATGTTGTCAGAGGAAGTCCGTATTTGACTTGCTCTGTTATCAATGATACTCCTGTTTCAATCTCAACAATTCATGCCATTCTATCTATTTCATCAAATAGTTCAAGAGATAAATACACAATTGAACTCAACAACAATCAAACATGGATTTGTTATTCATCATCTGCTATTGATCTCACACAAAGTGGTAATGTTCTTACCTCTAATGGATTCTCTGGAGTAATTAGGTTTGCAGTTTTGCCTGACCCGAGTTTCGAAAACACACTTGATCGGTTTAGTCGTTCTTACCCGATTTCTGGTGATGCTATTTTTACCAAACCCTTTTGTTTGGAGTACTAATGGGAGAAGAAAGAATGGGATTGGGGAGATGTGCTGTTACTTGCTCATCCTCTTCATTTACGTCTATTGTCGTTTGATGATTGTAATGTTACTGTTTTGAATGAGTTCAAATACAATGGATGGTGATCTTGTAGGAGTTGTTGGTAGTAAATGGGTTTTGAAAAACCCATCCAATTTCAGTCACTTGGCATTCAATTTTAGAGGTGTCAAGGAAGAGTCTTTTCCTGAAATTGTTTCTGCCTTATCCAATGATGTTGAAGGTTTGAATTCTACTCCTACAGCTACTAATTCATCTTACTTTTATGGGAAAGCAATTGCATGAGCTGCTAGATTAGCATTGATTGCTGAAGAAGTTTGTTTCCCGCATGTAATTCCAGAGATTGTTAATTTCTTAAAAAAATCAACCAAAACTTGGTTAGATGGGAATTTTAATGGAAATGGATTCTTGTTTGATTCAAAATGGGGCGGAATTGTAACCGAACTAGGTTCAGTTGATTCTGGGGGAGACTTTCGGTTTGGAGTTTATAATGATCACCATTACCATCTTGGTCACTTTCTTTATGTCATCGCGGTGCTTGGAAAACTTGATCCTGCTTGGGGAAGAAAGTACAGACCCCAAGCTTATTCACTAATGGCAGATTTTATGAATTTGGGTAGAAAAGCAAATTCGAATTACCCGAGATTGAGGAATTTTAATCCGTGGAAGTTGCATTCGTGGGCAGGAGGGTTAACTGAATTTGCTGATGGAAGGAATCAAGAAAGTACAAGTGAAGCTGTTAATGCTTACTATTCAGCTGCATTGATGGGTTTAAGCTACGGTGATACTCATCTAGTAGCTACTGGTTCGACTTTAGCTGCATTGGAGATGCAAGCAGCACGAACATGGTGGCATGTGAAGGAAGGAGAAGGAATTTATGAAGATGAATTTAGTAAGGAGAATAGAGTTGTGGGTGTTTTATGGGCTAATAAGAGAGACATTTGACTTTGGTTTGCTCCACCTGAATGGAGAGAATGTAGATTGGGAATTCAGGTGCTTCCATTGTTGCCAATTACTGAGATTTTGTTCTCTGATATAGGATTTGCTAGAGAATTGGTACAATGGACTTCGCCTGCACTGTCGAGAGAAGGAGTTGGAGAAGGTTGGAAAGAATTTGCATATGCATTGGAAGGATTGTATGATAAGGAGAGTGCTTTGGAGAAGATAAGAAGCTTAACAGGACATGATGATGGGAATTCATTTACGAATTTGTTGTGGTGGATTCACAGTAGAAGTGAAGAAGAGAATGACAATGGCTGTGGAGGTGGAGGAAAATACTGCTGGTTTTCGCATTATAATCACTGATCGCTGAACATGGTAGTTCTATTTGTCACTGTTCATTGCTTTTGTTTTACATATTTGGTGATGGTTGATTGTTTGAATAAACTTTTGAGATTGTTTTCCTTCGTGTTTTTTGCGAAAAGTGGATATATGATAAACTCCCAACTCCCAAGTGGTTAAAGGGGATGGATGCAATATTGAAGTAATGTTTATGTAAATTTTAAATTAAAGAATGAAGTTCAGCTTTTGTTTGATCTCTTCTTCTGGTCCCCATGATCTTCTTGTTAAATCATACTGGGTTGCATTTCTTTTTTTTTCGGGGTGAACTGAAATTTTCAGATGTATGAAGTCTTGTATGTGTCTAAAGATCTCCTTTCAAAATTGATATTGAAGGGAATTATGGCTCATCAGCCACTATTATTATATGCTAACCTTTTCTCCATAAAGATGAAGATAAAGTTATAATGGGATTTTTTTCCTCTTAAATTTAAAGTGTTGGAACCATGTAAATTACTGTAGTTATGAAATAGAAAAGCTTAGAAATTAAAGTAAAATCTACTCATTCAATTTAGTCTTTTAAATTGGAAACAATAGTGATGCAAGTAAAGCGAGCCTTCTTATGCAATTGAACTGTATATGTTCTCTTATATTTTAAAGCCTTGTGATTGTGTTTGCTAATCTACAATGTGCTCTATGATTCGTTTTTCGGATTATGTATGATTTCTTGTGTTATTAGGCTGACCGGAACCGCATAAGTAGGAGTCAGTTACCCCTGTATGGAATTGAAGGAAGGTTTGAGAGGATAAACCAGCATCCAGTATGTATTTACTTCTTAATCTCCCCTGTTTTTAACTCCAATGATGTTCTCTTAAAATCTAGGTGCAATTGTGCAGGACGCTGGAACACATTCATTTTCTATAGGGATCACTGAAGTCCTTAACACGAATATCCTAATAGAACTAAGTGCTGATGATATTGAATATGTGTACCAAAGGTTCTTCCTTTATCTAACATTTATGGATCTGATTATCCTATTACAAAAACTGCTGCTTCATTTGTACCATTTTACACCTTATCCATAAAAGTTAACGAAAGATTGTGGTTTTCTCTTCCTGGATTTCTTATTCATTGAGTCTCTACTGAAATATTGAAATGCTAATCTTTTGTATTGTATGTTTAGTGATATGCATACTCTGATAGTTCCCTCCATTACAAGGCATGAGATTAACTAGATGAGGAGGTCAGCCGTTATATTCTGCCTTACATTCTATTTTCAGATTTAGGTGAAATTTGTACTTGGAAACACCCATGGGCTAGTTATTTATTACTAGCATGAGACACGTAGTAGACCAAGTAGATTAAAACCATCTGTAAGGATTCCTTATCTTGCTACAGTTTAGGGCGACATACCAACTATAGGAGACATCTCTCCTGGTCCATCTTTCAACATTGTCAGCACTAGGTAGTAATACTTGTAATTCCTGTGATTGTTAGGTGGATTTAATTTGGTAATCAATCTGTCATTTCATTTTCTCTACAGGAGTCCTGGGAAAATCTTAACTGTGACTATCCCAACATTTGAAGCCCTTACTCAATTTGGTGTCGCTACAGTCACTACAAAGAACATTGGTAAACTGGAAGCATCATACAGCTTAACGGTATTCTCCTTCAAGTTCCTATCATGTTTCCTTCTGATCTGAATTATGTTTCATTATACTTTTCCACTGAACTATAGCAGTATACCATTACCACGCACCTCGAACTATTAATAGCCTATGAAGGTTAATTAATTCCATAAACTGTTGGATTCAGTTTTTTCTATTACTCAGTGAGAAACAATAAATCGTTATTCAATAGACACCTGTCATTCCTAGTTTCTGATCCAACTTGTGGATATGCAAAACCACTACTTAATTTGCTAGAAAACAAAACTAGTATACAGTTTCCTATGTATGTGTGGTTTGACTGTGTACGGTGATCACAAACCCAATCAATCAGTGGCGCAATCTTCTCGGTCACTCGGTCTCAAGTGTTGACTGCAACTATCATGTGTCGATATTTTAAGCGTCTGGGAAAACAGGTAAGCGACTTTCTAATGAGGATTATTTGTTTTCTTGTAGTTTGACTGCTCCAGAGGTGTTACGCTCATGGAGGTACCAGTATTTTCAACCTTTGCATCTGTTTTCAATGATACGCAACTAGCATTTTAGTAAAATAGTCCAAACACTAACTTATTCTAAGAACTTACTATGGTTACAGGAGCAGTTCTTTATTATGAAAGCGGAGGAAGTTGTGGTTCGTTCATTTAAACTGTATCCGACAACAGACCAAGCCGCAAAATATGTTTGTGCAGGTAAAACTATGCAGCAGGAGTCAAATGAAGCCATGAAAACCTATTAGTTAGGGGCTTGTGTCATGATAATGTTAGATGGAATCTCATAATTATATTGTGGTTTAAATGCATGTTCTTGTGTGCAGCCATACTGAAGGACTCTGATTTTAATGAAGTTGATAGAGCAGAGTGTCAGTTCACCACCACTGCTACTATTCTTGACAACGGGTCTCAGGTATGATTTTAAGCTTCGAAATTTTCCATTACCTTTTCTTATCAGTTCAACAGCAACTATTCTTGACAACGGGTCTCAGGTATGATTTTAAGCTCCTAAATTTTCTTTAACCTTTTCTTATCTTTCTGTTGGTATGCATATTTTCTGAAACTAAATTAGTGTGTCTGAAGGATATTTCTTCTCATTCTTATTTTTTTGATAGATTATTTCTTTTCATTTGATTGAATAATGTGTCCCTTGACGTTTTGCAGACTCCTTTTGTACCACCAAAGAGTAGTGTAAAAGGCATTTTTAAATCTATTGAAAGCATATGGAAGAATTTAGGTGATGGAGTTATAGATTTCGTTTCTGGAAAAACTTGCAGGTATGCTGTTTTATACAATTTACTAGTTTTGTTTCTCTCTCTCTCTATATATATGTTGAGCATTGTAATTTGTTTTTAACATGATGTTGGTTGACATGGTCTAGTTTCTAGAAGCTATTGCTCTTGTGGCCTGATCTCTTTAATGTTCGACTTGAACTGGAAATAGATTCGCCTCTTTCATCATCTTTCCTGTGCACTGTGATGTTTGCTGTATATCTTTAGGTGCCAATTTTGCTGATTGTTAATTTCTTCTCTCCTGATGCTCAGAAGTAAATGCTCAGGTTTCTTTGACTTTAGCTGCCACATTCAATACATATGCATGAGCTGGGTAGTGCTGTTTGGCTTACTTCTATCAATCATTCCAACAGGTAATTCTTTAAAAATTTTCTGGTACTGATAAGAGTCAGGTGGTTTCCGATGAACACAGTAACAAATTTTTGACTATAATTGGTAACAGTGATGGTCCTCCTTTGGCTTTTGCATCAAAAGGGTTTCTTTGATCCTTTCTATGACTGGTGGGATGATCACTTTAAAAATGGATGTGAAGGAAATGGCTTCGATGCAAGGCATACAACAGAGGTTGGGCGTTCCCATATACACCACCATAAGTATCATAAGCATGAAGGAAATCTTTATGGTCATCACACACATAATAAGCGAAGAAGCAGTCACCATACGCACCACCATGTGCACCCTGAAGCAGAAACGGGCTATTATCTCTCTAACCATGACAATCAGCTTTACCATCCCCATAAACACAAATTTAAGCATGAACGCCGTAAGCGGAGAGCCAGATCCTACCTGAAGGCAGAACAGGAATACCTAATGGGTTAGTAGTGGGGTTTTGTAGTCTGTCGGTTAAAGGTCTCTTTATTAATTCTGATTCTCATTGTAAAAATTGAAAGAAATCAGTAATAATAGTGGTTTTTGAACATTTACATTAATATTTATATATTTGAATTATAATATGTTAAGTGTGTTACAATTCCTGGCATTAATTTTTTTGCCAAGATTATTAAGTTCAGATGGAACTTTTGGATGCCAAAATCAGAGAACAAAACTTCGTATGGAGTGAATGACATCCTCAAGGCGAGGTTGAGTTGAGAAGATTTGACAGGAATTGCTTGCTTATGTCTCTTCTTCTACATTCTTGCAAGGCATTGTTGACTCTTCACATTTTTACAGCTTGGGTATTTTGTCAGACTGTTAGTTGGAAAATTTAGGCTTTTAGTATACAGTGCCACATGAACGTTTTGTGTTCTTGAATCAGTATTTGTATTTTTTGTGGTCTGCTTTCAGTTATCCTTCTCTGTAATCTTAATGTGCAAACCATTTGGAAATGCTAAACCAGGAGTCCGGACAATATCTCCCCCTTTGATTGCTGTCCACCTGAAAATTCACACATCAGATTCAGTTTCGTCTCTCTATCTCTGTCACATGCACACACACGCATACACATCCGTAGAATGTTAAATTACCTGTATTTTGTAACCAAGCAATGAAGAAAGACAGCCATTTGAACCTTGGTGAAGTCTGTTCCGACACAAAATCTCATACCACCACCAAAAGCCATGAAATGTTTTGATGCTCCGTTCAATTCCACCCCCTATGACAAGTTTATATGATGTGAATGAGTACCCCGGAGAAAGTAAGCAAAATTTTGGTAGCCAGGCAATAAAAATAGGAGAAAATATGTAATATATTACTCACATCCCATCTCCGTGGATTGAACCCAAGGGGATCTTTGTACTTGTCAGGATTCAAATGCACTGCTGTAGGGCAGACCATGACAGCCCAGCCTGCTGGTATTGTATATCCTGTCATGATTCATTTGAATGAGTTTTTAGGTTTTGAATTGGTACTAAAATTGTCTATGCCAATTTAATTGCGAACTTAAAGCCATAACGGCACTGCTTTGTTGGTCTTACCTTTTATTTGTATATCTTTTAACGATTTTCTGAAAATTGCAGGGACAATATTCGCCAATCTCACTGTTTCGTTGATAACCTGCGAATTTAGTGAACTGGTAAGTTCTAAAACCTCGGTAGTTGTAAGAACAATAATCCTACAGCTAGCGTTGTAAGATTGACGGGTTTAATTACTGAACTCACCTGAGCTGTGAAAGTCATTGATTTGTATTCCTGCCATGTCAGTTCTGAATCCTTGTTTTCTCTGTTCCGGATAATTGCCTCGTGTTCGTCCTGATGGTGGATGATGAAGCATGTTAGAATCTGTTTTGGGATATAACTCGAAATATGTTAAATTGATCGCTTTAAATATCAGTACTACTCACTGTTAATTCCGCCAGCACTGCAGGATTCTCCGTTAGTAACTTAATGGCTAAAGTTATCGCTAAGGAAGTGGTCTCAAAGCTGGCAAAGAGAAGGACAAACATTAAGTCCAGCGCAATTGCTTCAGTTAGTACCGTTCCTTCTTTATCTAGTTCTTCAAGGACATAATCAAAGAAGTCCACATGACTACTTTTAGGTGCTGTTCGTCTCTCTTTTAGCAAATCTTTCAACATCTTTATTGCTTTTTTCCGACCCTGATCAAAACCATAACCAGTCAATACAACAATTCACAACCTATATGAATCTATGTATGAAAAATGTGCATATCTTAGATGCTGAATTAGGATAACAAATTCAAAATTTCTCGTTACCTGTAAACATTTGTGGTATGCGGTACCAGGAATGTCGAGAGGGAAAGAAATCAATCCCTGTATAAAAGCGACGAAGTTTTCTCTTAGGTTTTCTGAGGACTTGGTCGGATCATATTGGTAACTGATGAGCTTTTTTGCAGTTAGATCAAATATCATCTGCAAAGGACCAAAGAATTATTTACAGTCTATAGAAATATAAGAAGAATAACGCTGTAATTGGCAGGGCACTGATTAAAATCAGAATTATGGATTTTTGAATTTACATTTGCAGTGGCTTCTTTCACTTCTACGCTATCCTGCTTAGCCCATGATGACAAATTACTTCTTGCCGCTTGTGCCACCTGAGGGAGGAGCTTTTGTTTGAGGCTTTCAGGACCAAAGAGATTCAGAACCATGTTCTTCAGGTACTTATACATGAACCCGTGTAAGGATCCTACATTCTGTTGCCCAAATATCTCCGTAAAAGTATCAGGATACCAACTCTGGAATAATTTGCCTTCTTGTTGGAAAATAAAGTAATTTATTTCTGGGTCTGTTGATACGATGACTGATCGCCCAACCAAGCTAGTTCTAAAAACTGGACCATATCTGAAAATAACATAGCATCAGGTATTGAGCATTACATATTTATGAATTTCATACATTTCTTACATTTTGAACAGGAAAATGGTGAAATATTTTCTCTATACCTTTTCATTCTTTTCTTGATGAAAGGAGGAACATCTGATGAAGTATTTGGTGCAAAGAACTGAAGACTTTCGCCAAGAAGTGGGAAACCCATTGAACCGGGAGGAAGTTTCCCATTGCATTTGGGATTTCTCCACCTATAGACCCAGTGAGTAATGCAGACAAGAATGAAGGTACAAATGCATAAACTTACTGATAACATCTTTGTAGTCTGTGATTTATTTGTATAGTTCAGATAGAATCTTAGTAAAGAACCACTTCCTTGTATTGAAGCAAGGAAGGGAATGCTGAAAATGGGTTTTTGTAGATAAGAGGAAAAAACTGAACTATTAGCAATTGAGAGAATGACCGACGAGATCAATTGGTCAGTTGGATCCAAATAGAGGGAAGAGACAAAAAGAGGTGAAGAGAAAATACTCTGGTGTCTATCTCATGAACTATGACACGAACTACTTAAATACATGGATTCTGAGTACATGACTAGGAAGAGAATATAATATTTTAATTTAACTTTCGCTGTTTAGGAAGTTGGTTGTTCTTAAAGCTGTAAGTAGTTGAGATAAGTGAAGAAATTGTTGTTTAGCCTGACCGTCCATAAAAAACTTGTCAACGCCTTTTAGAGAAATAAATCATTTTTGTAATACACCACTTAGAATTAGCAAAAATTAATCTTAACCCCTTGACCCTTGGGGATACATTACAGATCCACTCTTTCAGTATTAGTTTGGGTTGACAATAACTATGAGAAAGCTCGGTTATTTTTATAAGAGAATCATTTGGCTACAGGGTTATCGATATTTTGACCGACAGTCTACGCGTTATTGTTGATGATATCTTCTCAAGCAACATTACTTGTCTGAGGAAGAACTGTTGTGTTCGGTCAGATAGTTTGTAATGGTGTCTTTAGAACTCAAGGATGTTATCGATAAACTTTGACTGACAGTCATGATAAAAGTGAGGAAATCATATTAATTAGCGCTATTATGCAAGGGGTTAGACTACTTTTTCTTAATTATATATAATTAGTTTGGGTAGTCCCTTTTTAAGCATAACATGACCAGAGCAAATGAAGCTCACACGATGCTTCCAGATTCCCTTCAGTTATGAAACCAGCTTTTTGGTTCTTTGATTACATATATCCCACGTCCTCTATTATTTAAAAATGTAAAGATCTCTATCGCCCTTGATATGCCCGACTGCCTTGTCGGTTTTATGTCCTTTTAGAGAGCAATAGTCCTTGAAATGCATTGCAGGTTTTGTCTATTAGAAGAGCCAATGTTAACCCAAAGACCAATGAGGCATGAATAAGACACTTTTTAAGGGGTTACAATTACCTAATCCCTAGATTTGAGAGGATAGAGGTTCTAAACCCATTAATAGAAATCAATTAAATTACCAGTATTTGTCAACCTTTAGAGATCTTCCCAATCTATGTTAAATACTGTTGTATACTTGTATCTATGTTGATTATCATGATGTTGCTTTAAGGCATCTTCCTAGATCTCTTTTTAGTCGGATGAACCATATCGAAATCTTTGTTTCATCATCAAAATCCTTTAGCTATTCCAAATGTAGGTTCTTTTAGATGTGCTTACAACAATTCTTCATGCATTTTTCATTTAGAACTTCTCTCCATAGTGGTTAGCTAAGCTAGTGCATTTGTTTTTTGATTAACCACGTTTTGGTCAAGACTTGAGTCCAACTACCCAACGTAACACGTAGTATGCCTCTTCTCGTTATGCCATTGGAACTTACTTGGATGGAGCCAATTTTGGACTACAATTAGTGAGTTTGTTGGAGTCTCAGAGAACATGAATATTGGGATCTCAGTTCTTTCCAGAATTCTTTGTCTTGTTTTGAAATTCGTGTTCTACAATTTTACTACAGTCAAACTTAATGTCAACCTTTGGGATCCAAACCTTAGAGGGTTTCTCGGTTGCTTGGTTTGTCAATGTGGTCCTTGCTTGATGAATCTATTTCTTCATCTAAGGTTATAGTTTTATTGAATTAGCTTGTTTTTTGATAAATTAGAATGACAAGGATTGCTGAGTTGCTTAGTAAGGCTGATAAAAGGTTCCCTTAGGAGGGTGCACAATGAAGACAGCTAATATTGGAACTTGTACTTCTAACTAAAATATTGCTCTTAATATAATCTGTTATGCCATAAAGTCAAATTCTGTAGGTAAGCAATGCATTTAACGAATTTGAGTACAGATCTGTACTTCTCATAGTTAAGTAATTAGGTTAACATTGGAATATGTCCATTATGTTTCCAGGTGGCCCTCTCTCTTTACCCTGATTGCTCTGCACTGGCCAACCTATTAAGTTCAGTAAGTTATTCTTTCTTATGTTACTCATTAGCCCCAGATACATGTATTCTTGACACCTATTCAGATACTAGTGATGCTTTTTGACTCAGAATTTTTATGGAGTTAAACCTGAGTTTGGCAGATTAGCAGTTTAGCACCGTGATATATATAAATCCATTTTGGTGATCAGCACCCTGCATTCTATCCCCCCCTTAGAGTATCCTGATGGAGGTACTGACCTACCTCCACTTGACGATAGAATACTGTTCACAACAGGATATTGCATGTCATGCATGATGTCAACTTTCTAATAATTGAGTGGAGAATTGAAGATAATATAATGTTCTTAAACTAGTAATTTTTCACCTAAATTCTTGTGTAAGTTATTAGTAGAATGTGTGAAAAACTGCAGATAAACCGCCAGAGTATGGAGATATTGACATATGAAGAGGCAGACAGCAAGTATTGAGCCAAATACCATAAATAATTTCTTGACTAATCTTACTAAGTAAGAATGGTGCACCATTGCTGAGCTAAAAGCATGTGTAAGTTTCTTCTCTTTCTTTTATTTTATTATTAATTTGACTGCAGTTACAGAGTTGGTTCTATTTATATTTGATAAGAAACCTTTTCCTCATAGGTAAAATATGTTTAAGATATCGCATCTTTTTTCCGCTTTTTACTCTCTAAGCAACTAAAACTGGTCTCGACTTATAATTGTTACACATCGATCTTTTGGGTGCATTTTCACGTGTGTTTTCCTCAGTTATTGTAGTAAGCATATAAACTTAGTACTCCGTATAGGTTATAAAAATGTCTTACTAGATTAAGAATTGTTAATTATGTTAAGATGTTTACACGCATTTATGCTAGCATTTGGTCATAGTATAGATTCGGCTTATTTACAGTTCAGGCTAAATAACATTAGTTGATAGAAGGGGATACAGTTTCTTCAGACAATTTGAGTACTACCTATCTTGGTTACTTGGCAACCTCTGTTAGGTCATTATGGAAGCTTGGGTGTCAAAAGAGTCAAAAATCAGAAAATCTGTACAATTTTAATAAAACAGTCTGAAACCTGAGTTTTAATAAAACAGTCTGAAACCTGAGTTGACTCTGAGTTAGCAAACCGGCGTATTCCACAGCAGTAGCTCCCCCTTTTCATGCTATCTTGACAATTAACATAGTTGTTTCTTTTTTTTTCCACTTCAAAAGTGGAATACTAGTCCAACTCATGAGCTCGAGGTGAGCTGCCTAGTTGTACTTACAAGTTCCCAAATTTCATCACTGTTTAGTTGACCCTTAAAATATAAACTAATGCATATCCTGCGAGAACCGATGAAGCGATGACTCATGATTTTTATTTTGTTTCCTTGTAAGTAAACTATTGATTTGTTTAGCGGCGACAGTGACTTTTTGTAAATTGAAAAGAAATAATTTCATTTTGAAGTTTTTATCACTTGGTGGCTTCTAAAGGTTACTTAAGTTTGACAGTTTAGATTAATAATTTTATTTACTATTTGATACTGATTTAATATATCCGGCTTTATGCTTAGGAGAACCTTAGTTTGTGTCAGAAGATAAATGTGAGTTTTAAGAGCGTCCGCGATCAAAAGGCTGATTAAAGATTAAAAGTGATCTTAAGTCCGAAAAATCGTAGCACAGTGGAACGATTAAAAGTAGTCAATAGTCGCCCAAATGCACTGTAGTCGACTAGAAATAGTCATTTTTCCCGACTAAACAGGTTATAGTCGAACAGGTTCGTAGTGCACCGCTTGATGCTAAGCGGCGTCGTAGGAATTCGTCCAGAGCCAAGCGGTATTCTGGGACAACACTCAGAAACATGGGCAGTGAGCTAGGAGTTCACTTGGTCAAGCATTATTCTGGGAGTGCGTCTGATGAAACGGGATGCTAGGCCCACACACAAGCGTGACGCTAGAATACCGTTCAGTTGGAGCGTTATCCTAGCATGCCGCCTGGTCCAAGCGGAATGCTAAGGCTCCGCCCAAAGCAATACATAACTAAGCTAAGCTGATTAACTAACTAAACTAATTAACTTAATTTAACTAAACTAAGCGGTACTCTAAGAGTCCGTATTTTATAACTTAACTAAACTAATAACTTAACTAACTAACTAAACTAAGTAATGTAGCGGTACTCTAGTGCTCCGTTTGGGTTTTGTAGGCGGGACGCTAGGGCACCGCCGGTCCCATTCTACTCACACGTTCTGTTCGTACAAGTGCAAATCCTCCAGGCGAGATGCTAGAACTTCGCCCCACCAGGCGTGCTTTTGGGATACCGCCCGTCTCTCTGGCGTGTTCAGAGGCGTTACGTTAGGATTCCGCCCCATATCAGGGTGTTACGCTAGCAGACCGTCTCGAGCAAGCGTAATCCTATGACTCCGCCCGTCTTTCTAAGCGCATCACTAGCACACCGTCCCACCCCAGACGCATTACTAGAGCACCGCTTGACTATACACGGCTGTTCTTGGACCGAAATAAAGACTAAATTTTTTAGTCTTTAGTCTTATAGTCTGATCACGCCCCTGTGAACGTTTTAATGCACCTAACTTAGTTTATAGGTAGTTGACAGTAGTGTGGTTGGTACGGATTTTAGAGGTGAATAATCATGGTACAAGACTTAATTCTTAGGGCATGTGCACCTATCAAACTTGTGGTGTATATTGGATATTCCAGGAGCATCAGGAACATGCTGCAGTTTAGCTGAGGAAAAAAGCTTGGCTGGAACAAATGCAGGTTTTTTGGCAGCAAAGTAAATGGATATCTAGATTCCAGGACATCCTGGTGAGGTTGTGTGCACCCATTAGAAATTTGATCCAATAGTTGAGGCATTCGTTATCCATGACTTCTATGAGGGGTTACTAAATTATATGAGGATTACTAATTCAGCAGATTCATTAATGAAGCCTAATGGCTGGCCATGGCCTCCAAAACTAATGACACTAGTTGTGCTTAGTCGTCTGCAATACCAGAGGGAAGCCCATGTCTCAGGTGCTCTTTTACATATCCTAGTTCCTACAAGTGGTTTTGAGTGTCCTAATATACAGCCTGTTCAGACTCAGACCATGGTTTTCTTTGTCTATCCATATATATTATAATGGCTACTAAAGTGCTAATTCTTTCTCATCAAACCTTAACCGTGTTACACGTCTGAAACAAAGTGAAAAAATTATAAACAAGTACATCTTCTTGAAACTGTAGGATGATGATTAAATAAGTTACTAGTTGGCTAGTTACTCCAACCTAGTAGTACTGGAAAGGTCATTCTCGTTGGTTATAATGAATTATTGAATCCAACATTGTCCTGTCTGTATCTAACTAATTATAGTAAGAAAAATTAATCAAAAGCACAAGGTTACCATCTATAATTAGATAGGTCGGTTTGTCTCTAAAACCTAACTGTGTTTCAAATTCTTAATTAAAGAGGATGTTTACACTAATTAGTGTTTGACTATAAAGTGTTGCTTGCAAAAAGAAACAAAACAGATATATCGATGCCAAATACAGAGATTCTAAAGTCTAAACCACATCATAACAGTGTGGGGTTGTACTTAGAATATAAGCTTTAATCTACTAGAGGCAGTATTTTATAAGAATAATAATTTGAATTGTTTGTGTGTATAATCTTCTGTACTGTTGGAGTCATTAGCAGGTCTGATAGCCTGGCTAATTTAATGTTTAATTGTTTTCTCATTTTCTTTGGTTGGAAAAAAAATATATAAAAAAATATGATTGTGGAGAAATAATTATTTAAAATGAACACGCGGAGGAGTCGAATCGAGGGGCCTGATTGATTTGTTAGTGTATCAAATGATAAATGATCAAACTACACGTCGAAGATCAAACAAAGACAGAGTTTTCATTAGATTTAATAACCGACAAAATTATAATTTGAATTGTTATGTGGTTTAAAAAGCGTACACCAACGTACCTTTTGGATGTGCAACCATGATAAAAGTGAGAATTTAAAAATGACAATTTGGTTTTTTAATTAAATGGCGAAAATAATAATAATAATAATAATAATAATAATAATATCATTTTTAATCTTGTTTATTTCTCTAATAAGTTGGAAAATAAAATAATTATGGACTTTTCGAACATCTAAGAAATGGCGGCAGTTTCTAATCTTTGATTGAGTTCATATTAGGAACATTCTTTGAACATACATAGTGTAAAAGAAAAAACTTTTAACCCAGCAGATTGGAGAGACACAAAAATTACCTTATTTAAGGACGGTAAATACTAACTATGTTGCAGGTAAAATTTTTGGGTGGGTGCCACTGCCACTGCCACTGCCACTGCCATCCTATCAGGTAATTATGCCATTTCAACCTCAAAATAGGAGTTGGAACTTGGAATATGTATGAGTGGGTTATGATTTTGAAACTCGAATCAGTGTAAATATAGCATTCATAGTTAGGATTGCTAAGAGTACTTGAATCCACTATTAAAGGGTTTAAAGATTAGGAACCTGCCAGATATGTTTAAACAATAAATAAACAGCAGGTTTTGAATTGTTTATGCATACCTAAGAAATAATCATACAAGGATAGTCTCTAGTTTTAACCAATTCAACCCTCAGAAAGCCATATCTGCTATTTATAATTTAAAATCTCCTCCACTGATATTTGACATTTTGTTAAGTGTGCCTATTGATCCAAAATCTACGGCGTACCCAAAATTTGCCATCTTAGTCCGAAATCAACCACTCAAAACGCAAATGATGCATTGTAATTTAAGATTTGCCGAGACGGTCTTAAGTTTGCCGTGTGACCCAATATTTTATATGGCTCAACATTTGTCAAATTTTGCTTCCCAAGGGCCAAGGCTTGTCTCGTGGTTTAATAGTATCATGTAGTCATGTCATCCAAAATTTGGATTATGACAAAAATATCTCTCTTAAAGGGCAACTTCAACAACACGACTATATCAAAGAGTAAATACTAAAAAAATTTGGTTTTTTTTCTTTTTTCCACAACGGTTTCTGGAATAAATATGGTCGCACGTCCAACTAAAATGACGTCTGTTGTAAAACGCTGTTGTAGAAGAACGTGAGCTGACACGGACGTTCCTCTAAGTAGACGTATGTTGTTGGACGCTATTGTAAAAGAGCGTTTCACGCACGAGAGCGTTGAGACGTCCACGCTGAAGAGCGCGTATGGCATAGACGTCCTTCTAGAGGAGCGTCTGGTATGGGTAGTGAGCGTCCAGCTAATTCTAGGTGAGCGTCCGTGTGGGTTAGGGTTTCCTTCTAGGTGAGCGTCCGTGTAGGGTTTCCTTCTAGGTGAGCGTCCAGCTAATTCTAGGTGAGCGTCCGTGTAGGGTTTGGATTTACAACATTTTCCTAAGTGGACGTCTGGTTGAGACGTTCCTCTAGCTTGCGTTTGGCAGACCAGCATTCTCCTAGGCAAGCGTTACATCATACGCTTCTTTGCCCAAGCGTCTCATCAAACGCTTCTCTAACCAAACGTCCGTGTTTTAAAACGCTTTCTTAACGAAACGTTTTGGGTTAACGTCCTTTTAGGAAAGCGTAAGGTCAAATAAGCTAACCAAATACAGTCGCCCGTTGCGGTTGAAATTGGGCGAGGGAAGAATAAATTTAATCTTTACTCTTTGGTCTCCTCGCCCACTGTAGTTGCTCTTATGACCCTATATTCCACCCCAATATCTAGCATTGTAATTGTAACATAACACCTATTTTTTATCACAAAAATCTGCAACATAAATATGCTATATGACTCAAATATTGGCCGATTTCCTAAAACCTATCTAGTGATGACCTTGAACTTTCTTACTGACCCAAAAAATATTTTTTGACCAAAATTAAATCAAAATATAGTATGATGCCATTATGATTGAAAATCTATCTTGTAATTTAAAATTTGTTTAGTGGGCCGTTATAACTCAGAAACTGCAACAGATCCAAAATTAGTCACGTGCTATAAAATTTGCAAAACGACCTCATATTTACCACAATAATCTAAATTTACCATTTCATCATGACATAAAATCTGCATCATAACCCTAATTTGCTATTGTGGCTCTAAGTTGTTACATCCCAAAAATTGACTCGTGACTCAAATTTGTTAAGTGTTTTAACACTTTCGGAAAAAATGTGCCCCAACTTGGTTGGATGATTGATGCAACGGATATTATTAAAAAAAAAAAAATTAGTTTGTTCAAATTTTAAATTACTTTTAAAAATAACGATTATGAACAGAAATAATTAAGTAGATTTAAAATTTCCTGATTAACATGAACGAGTTTAATAAAATTAATCAAAATTAATTGTCTAGAACAATAATTTAAAATCTCTTAAATGGAAAAAAATTTATATTATAACTCAATACTTGTGTAGTTCACTTTTTTAACCTTTTGTATTTCTAATGATGTGTTTTATAAAACCAATTTTTCTTTCTAAAAAAACCTGATAAGAATTGATTAGAAAGATTTTTTCTATCAAAGGATGAAACCGTAATGAAATACAAAGTAAATGAAAATGAGCATGGCTTGAGCACCTATTAATAGGATAATTTTCATGAGTTTTTTTTGTGTTTTCTTAACAGGGGTAAAATTTATTAAAAGAGAGTCACTAAAACAATGGCAAGAAGAAAAAGTACAACCAAAGATAACTAGGAGCCAATAGCAGTATCTCAATTACAGATCAATGTGTGTCGAAAGGGAAATATCGATGTTAATCGCTCATTTAAACAAAGTGCATTTAACTTAAATGATAACATGTTAAAAGATTTTGATTTCTTGTTGTAAAGCCTGTCATTCTTTTCCTCTAGAGATATCACTAAATTGCAAAAGGTATGAAACTCCGGATTTGCTTGATTCTTCTTTTGCTCTTCTTTCTACCCCACTTCCAAAGAGTTTGCCTAACTTTATCAGTTAAGACTCATTGAAGCTTAAAAATACCAAAAAGAAGTAGAGCCACACCTTGAAATAATAATCGCAATGCAAAAACAAATGCTCATTTTGTCCCAACATCAGAAAATTTTAAAACAACATTTTGCACCTTACCAGCTCTTAAGAAGTTAATTCAAAGTAGTAATCCCACTGTAACATAACTTCCAAACTAGAAAACAAACTTTCAAAGAACCCCTAATATTCCAAATTGCTTATGAGGGAATCCAGCGTTTAACATCTTTACCATCGTAAATATGGTCGTAGGGTACGCCAATTAGCTGCATCAACTGTAACACCACCCCTTACTCCAATTTACTAAGATTCCTGGTAAATTTAAGGTCCCAAGCACCATTATGTGCAACCATGTCTTTAACAACACCATTCTTCGGAACAATTTGTAATTTGTTTTTTTAATTCAATAAATTGGTTCAATATCTTTTATATCATTTTTTTATAGTTTAGAAGACATGTAAAAAAAGACATTGTTTTAATACCCAAAAAACGTTATAATATTTTTCAAATATCCAAATTGGATATCTCACCTTATCCGTATAACTAATTTTTATATTATATGTACTAAAATATCCTTGTTTATATCTCTCCATCGATAAACCTTTTTTCTTTGGTTCATCACGTCCAACCATTTCATCAAAGGTGTTGCTAAGCTAGCTATGGATTTATATTTACTTTCGATGAGTTAAAAAATATGTAATTAGAAGCTAAAAATAACAAGAAACTTGATTTGCAGATGGAATTATGAGTTGGGTGTTAGTCGAAAGAACCGGTTAATTATCGGCTGATAGTAATTGATTATGATGGTGATCAAATTCATCACGTGCAACCATCTTCAGTCAAGTTCTTGCTGCCATAGCCATGGATTGTATGGGCACTTGCCATCACGGCCATGTTTATATCAAATGGTGCAATTTTCAGTGATTCAAAAAAGAAATTGTTGGATAATAATCTTCCTGTAACAGAGAAACACAAACAATAGAGAACTTGAAGATGATTAAGGGAGGGTTAGAAATAAACAACACACACACTCAAGCACAGAGAGGTGAAGTCGCTTGTTCAACAGACTGCTCTTAACTCAATATTTGCCAGGTACACCTTCAGGAAGATGCTGCTATACCTTTTGAGTGACAAATTTGAATTCAGGATAAAATCACCTGATACCAACCCAGCTAGCAAAGCTCGTTGGCCCGTTGTGAACTTAACAGTAGAAGAAAAAATAAGAATGTAAACTATTGCGCACAACAAAGCAGGAAGATGGTGAAAAGTCGTCAGGACAGTGGCTGCGACTGGGGTAAACGAAAACCTTAGTATTGTTGTTCTTTTATAGGAGAAGTAATCTTTTGAGTTTTAAAACGGTGAAAAAATTTATTTTGAAATATGAAATCCCCATTAAAACAAAACATTAAGATTTTTAATTAAAAAACATTTATGATTTTATTTTTCATTTAATTCAAAACGGTAAAATATTTATTTTTAAAATAAACCCGTTGAATATTTGATGGTACACGTGTGCACTCGCAGACACTCGCAAGGCACTCAAGGCTCGCGCCAAAACTCACGCAAAAGCACACGCAAGCACCGCAAGCCCGCAACCTGCGGTGCTTCGGTGCGAAGCACCGCACATGTATGCATTTGCCCACTAGTCCATTTTCCAAGTCCATATCCAATCCACTAGTTCTTTTCCTTATATAGAACGTTTGTGGTAATATGCATGAACTTCCTCCTTAGTTTGCCCAATGTGGGACAACCAAAGGTTTCTCATTCACTAAAAAGAAGTGAAAATGAATGGCTATAATTCCACCCAAGTTTGGACTAGTGATCCTAGCACCCATCAAGTTAATTATAGTAACAAAATTATTTTAAGTAATAAAATCTTAATTTTAGCTTAAATCATTTTTATTTCCAACAATCCCCCACATGAATGACGAAACCGAAAAAATCGGAAAATCGAAAAAACGAGAAATACCTCTTAAGCAATAGGTGACCATTTGGAATTGAACCTTTGCTTAGTGAGAAGCACCGGAACTACTTGATGGTCAGTGAACGTGATGTTTTGAACTGCCATCGTTTAGTGTAATTCTTCAATAACTCCTTACGCGAGATATCTCTTAAAGTGCTGTTAAGTTCACGCCGTTGTGTCCGTTTTGGCCCTGGACGTATCCCGTTTCTCAGAATGCTCTAGAGAATCAGCTCAGTTCTTATAGGAAGTGACCCACTTCCTCATTCAGATAGGTGAGTTCTATCAAGAGTGTTAACTGCTACACCCCATTTCAATCTTAAATTGAAACTATAGAACTCATTAAGACTTTACTCAAAGTCATCCTCACTTGCAGTCACACTATCACGTCTACATCATAGGGAAGGGACAGAGAAAATAATTCTCTGATAGTGTTTAATTTTTACCCGCCACAAATTAGTTGTCTCATTCAAAACCTTGATCTTGGGATCTCCAGTCAGCAAGGTTGAGTATCCTTCATGGCAAGTTTTAATTGATGAGCTTAAGTCCCATCCCCATCGATGCATTACTAACTATCTCCTTGGACAAGCCTTTCGTCAAAGGGTCCGCGATATTCCCCTTAGACCTCACAAAGTCAACAGAAATAACGCCAGTTGAGATTTTTAGAGAATTGTGTCTTCTCCTTATATGAATAGATTTTCCATTATAGTTGTTGTTTTTAGTATTAGCTATTGCAGCTTGATTATCACAATGTATAGATACAGCTGGCACAGGCCTATGCCAGAGAGGAATGTCTTCTAAAAAGCATCTTAGCCAAGCGGCTTCCTCTCCTGCTTTATCTAACGCTATAAACTCGGATTCCATAGTGGATCGAGCGATACAGGTCTGTTTGGAACTCTTCCAAGACACTGCTCCACAGCCTAGAGTGAAAACGTATCCACTCGTAGACTTAGACTCCTCTGAGTCTGCTATCCAGTTTGCATCACAGTATCCTTCCAGAACAGCAGGATATCTCTCATAACTCAACCGAAAATTTAAAGTGTATTTAAGATACCTCAGCACTCTGAAAAGTGCATCCCAATGCTCTTGTCCTGGATTACAGGCATACCTACTTAGTCTACTCACTGCATAGGCAATGTCTGGTCTCATGCAGTTCATTAAGTACACCAGACTTCCTATGACACGTGAATATTCAAGTTGCGAGACTCTATTGCCTTTGTTTTTCTTGAGTCTACAAGAAGGGTCAAAAGGAGTACTTGCAGGTTTACTATCAAACTGGTTAAATTTCTTCAGAACTGACTCAATATAATGAGATTGACTGAGACTGAATCCATTAGACTCCTTTCTAATTTTCATCCCTAGGATTACATCAGCAGGACCTAAGTCTTTCATGTCAAAGTTCTCATTCAACATGTTCTTAGTGGAATTAATGATTTCTAAGGTTGTACCTAGTATAAACATATCATCAACATATAGGCATATCATCACACAAGCATCGTTGATAGATTTAGTGTAAACACATTTGTCAGCTTCATTTATTTTAAAACCACTAGAGAACATTACATGATCAAATTTTTCATGCCATTGTTTAGGTGCTTGTTTCAAGCCATATAAAAACTTTTTAAGTCTACACACCTTCTTTTCATAACCCTTCACCACAAAGCCCTCGGGTTGATCCATATAAATTTCTTCATCTAATTCACCATTTAGAAACGCAGTTTTTACATCCATTTGATGTATCTCTAGATTATGGATTGCAGCAATTGTAATTAGCAACCTAATTGAAGTAATTCTAGTGACAGGTGAATAAGTGTTGAAGAAATCTACACCTTCTATTTGTTTATAGCCTTTAGCTACAAGTCTAGCTTTATATTTTTCCACGGTTCCATCAACCTTACGTTTTCTCTTAAAAATCCATTTACAACCTATGGTTTTGCACCCTGGAGGTAAATCTACTATTTCCCAGGTTTCATTCTGAACAATAGAATCCATCTCACTAATAGTGGATTCTTTCCACCATGGAGCTTCAGATGAAGTCATGGCCTCTTTATAGGTTTGTGGATCAGTTTCAACTAAAGATGTAATGAAGTCTGGCCCAAAAGATTTTTCTAATCTAGGTCTTTTGCTTCTTCCTGGCTCATAAACAGGTTCATCTTCTTCTACCGGTAATGAATGGCTAGAAGAAGGGGCATCTAGAGGATCTACATGTATCACGCGAGATTCAGTTTTCATTGGAAAAACATTTTCAAAAAACGAAGCATCTCTAGATTCCAAAATGGTGTTCACACCAATTTCTGAGTTATCGGAACTCACAACCATAAATCTATAAGCAGTGGTGTGCTCGGGATATCCTAGAAAGACACAATCAACGGTTTTAGGTCCTATTTTAGTCCTCTTAGGTGGAGGAATAAAGACCTTGGCTAAACACCCCCACACTTTGAGGTATCCATAAGAGGGTTGTTTGCCTTTCCATAATTCATACGGTGATTTTTCTGTTCCTTTAAGAGGCACTCTGTTCAGGATATAGCAAGCTGAGAGGACGGCCTCCCCCCACAAGTTCGCCGGTAGTCCTGAACTGATTAACATGGCATTCATCATCTCCTTAAGGGTTCAGTTTTTCCGTTCAGCCACACCATTATATTGTGGTGAGTAAGGAGGAGTTACCTCATGAATAATGCCATGTTGTGCACAAAAGTCTCCTATAGGAGTTACGTATTCACCCCCATGATCAGATCTAACAGTTTTAATGGTGGTATTCATCTGGTTTTCTACTTCTAATTTATATAATTTAAATGCTTCAAGAGCATCATCTTTTCCTTTAAGCAAGTAGATATGACAGTATCTAGTACAGTCATCTATGAAGGTAACAAACCATTTTTTTCCACCTCTGGTTTGGATTGATTTCATATCAACTAAGTCAGTGTGAATTAACTCTAAGGGATTAGAAACTCTGTGGACATTTTTCTGAAAAGGCTTCTTCGCATATTTTGATTCTACACAAACTTCACATTTATGTTCATATTCCAAATTTAATTTTGGAATGCAGCCAGATTTTGCCAATTTGTTCATTGAATTATAATTTACATGACCAAGTCTACCATGCCAGATATTCAATGAGACAACAACATAAGAAGAATCAACTTTATTAATTTCAGTAGAGATTACAGATAATTTGTAAAGGCCCTCAGCCTTATAGCCCTTTCCCACAAAGTCCCTACCCTTAGTGATAATCACTTTTCCAGACTCAAAAACAATTTTAAAGCCCTTGTCATCTAGCACACCACTTGAAACGAGATTCTGGCAGATATCTGGTGCATGTAACACTTCATTCAATGTGAGGATTTTCCCAGAAGAAAGCTTCAGCGAAACTTTTCCTTTTCCTGCAACTTGTGTTGCAGAAGAATTACCCATATAGAGTTTTTCTCCCTCTCCTACTGTCTGGTAGGAGGTGAACATATCCTTGCTTCCGCAGACATGTTTGGTAGCTCCAGAGTCTACCCACCAGTCCATCACATTGGTAACTAAATTCACCTCAGACACCGTGCCAGAAAATTCATTTTTACTACTTTCAGCTAGGTTTACATTTTGTTTCTTAAAATTCGCATCTTTGTGTTTTCTACAATGCATTGCCATATGGCCAGACACACCACAGACATAACAAGCTCCCTTAATCTTACCAATAGCAGACTTTGGTTTTTGAAATTTACCTTTTCCTTGAGGGCCAGGCTTGCGCTTGTTGTGGTCCAGACTGAGAGTGGCAAACTTGTGTTCGATCACATGAGCTTTGTTTGACATGTCTCTTGCAGAAGAAACATTCTTGTCCTTTGAACACAACAATTCTTCAACTTGGATTTTCTTGCCCAATTCTACCATAGTAATCTCACCAGTTTCATGCCTTAGTCTTCTCTTGTATCGGCCCTTGAACTTGGTAATTTTTCAATCACAACAGAAACTTGAAAGGTCTCAGAGATTTCCATTCCTTCAGCAATGATTTCATTTATTATTTTTTTGCAACTCCAGAAACTGATCAACTACAGACTTGTCATTCATCATCTTGTATTGCAAAAAGCGTGCAACCAGGAATTTTTTACTTCCTGCAGTTTTGCTACATATTTTTCTTGCAGTGCAGTCCATAAATTTAAAGCAGTAAAATTCTCTTTAGCATTATAAAAATCATACAGAGAGTCTTCAAGGTAATTTAAAATATGATTTTTTGCTAAATAATTATTTCTCGTCCAAGTATCTTTTTCCTTGGATGATTCAGGAGTATCCAGAGCTTTGTCATACGGTTTCAATACTACTTCATCAAGCATGTGGAAACTCATGAAAAAGAGCATCTTCGATTGCCATCTCTTAAAATCCTTACCAGAAAACTTCTGAGGTCTCTCAACATCAGTCTTTGCCATTGTTACAGAAGATTTGTTGATTGCACAGATATTGAGTTAAGAATGTTGGATAATAATCTTCCTGTAACAGAGAAACACAAACAATAGAGAACTTGAAGATGATTAAGGGAGGGTTAGAAATAAACAACACACACACTCAAGCACAGAGAAGTGAAGTCGCCTGTTGAACAGACTGCCCTTAACTCAATATTTGCCAGGTACACCTTCAGGAAGATGCTGCTATACCTTTTGAGTGACAAATTTGAATTCAGGATAAAATCACCTGATACCAACCCAGCTAGCAAAGCTCGTTGGCCCGTTGTGAACTTAACAGTAGAAGAAAAAATAAGAATGTAAACTATTGCGCACAACAAAGCAGGAAGATGGTGAAAAGTCGTCAGGACAGTGGCTGCGACTGGGGTAAACGAAAACCTTAGTATTGTTGTTCTTTTATAGGAGAAGTAATCTTTTGAGTTTTAAAACGGTGAAAAAATTTATTTTGAAATATTAAAAAATATTTATGATTTTATTTTTCATTTAATTCAAAACGGTAAAATATTTATTTTTAAAATAAACCCGTTGAATATTTGATGGGTACACGTGTGCACTCGCAGACACTCGCAAGGCTCGCGGCTCGCGCCAAGGCTCACGCCAAGGGTCGCGGGTCGCGCCAATGGTCACGCTAAAACTCACGCAAAAGCACACGCAAGCTCCGCAAGCCCGCAAGCCCGCGGCCTGCGGTGCTTCAGTGCGAAGCACCGCACATGTATGCATTTGCCCACTAGTCCATTTCCCAAGTCCATATCCAATCCACTAGTTCTTTTCCTTATATAGAACGTTTGTGGTAATATGCATGAACTTCCTCCTTGGTTTGCCCAATGTGGGACAACCAAAGGTTTCTCATTCACTAAGAAGTGAAAATGGATGGCTATAATTCCACCCAAGTTTAGACTAGTGATCCTAGCACCCATCAAGTTAATTATTGTAACAAAATTATTTTAAGTAATAAAATCTTAATTTTAGATTAAATCATTTTTATTTCCAACAGAAATAGACATCAAGGTTTGATTTTTCCTGTTAATGGAATACGCATTTGAGTGATGATGGATAAAACACTGTGTTTACCATTTATTTACCATTCTTAACATTGAGGCTCAAGTTAAATAAGTGTAATTTGAGAGGGTGAAGAAGGGAATCCCTAGTTATCGTCTCGCTCTTTTTTGAATTGATAGACCGCATGTATTAAGAAAGTGGAATCCGGTTGTGACCCTAATTTTCTTTAAATGGTAAACAAATGTCCAAAAAATTTTAAGTTGCAATTCATATTAGTCTTAATGTATTTTCTGTTTTTTCAATTGTCGATGATTTTTATTTTTATGGTTAAACTTAGATAAATCTAGATACATCACGGATTAAAACTTGGATGAAACCTGTTTCATCCTGCATATTCAAACATGAAAACATCTTCAGAATGTATCTGGTTTTATTTTGTACATTTCTGATAAAAAATACATTTTCTCCAGGCACATATATTTTGATTATTATGTTCAAGGAGGTGGTGATATTTGTTGTATTTTTGTTACTATTGAAGGTGGTGGTGACAGTAATATGGTGTTTGTTACGGTTGAAAATATTGGTAGTGACGGAGTTGTGTTAGATTTTTTTTATTTATATGGAACATATGGTAGAAACATCGGTTTTACATATATTCATTTTTATTTATCTAAGAATGATACTAGATGCAACCAGCTTCATATTAGCTACTTTTTAAATAATTTTCTTTTATTAATTTAATTCAGGATGTATCCAGTTTTATCCTAGCTATTTTCGAATAATTTTTTTAATCTTGTTTAAGCCAAGATGCTACCAGTTTCATCCTAGATATTTTTTGAATATTTTTTTCTATCTTATTTTAAGTCAGAATGCAACCAGTTTCATCTTAATTATTTTTTGAATAATTATTTTTTTAGTGTAAGCCAGGATGCATCCAGTTTCATCATAGCTATTTTTTGAATAATTTTTTCTATTTTAAGTTTAAGCCAGGATGCAACCAGTTTCATCAAAGCTTTTTTTTTCCCGAAAAGAATACTTTCGAATTTACTATCAACATTGGATCTTGTTTTATAGATAAATTAAAATCTTTTCCAGAAATATAAGTTTTATTCAAGATGGATATATATTTTGGAAGTTATGAATTTTTTGTGGTTTGTTTTAAATAGGAGAGAGAAAGGATAAAAAGAAGAAAAAACATAAAGATGAGGGACATAATTATCTAGGTATTTTAGTGTCCATTTCACCCATATCTAATATTTAGATGTCCACTAGAACCAAATTTTATGGATAGTTGGACAATAGACCCATTTTCTCTTTTTAATTTCATTTCATTTCCTATTGACAAAAAAAAGAGTCTTTTCCTTATTTCCACTAGCAAAACTGCAGTCGCGATGCGCCTGCCGTTTGAATCGATAACAATTATATGGGTCTTATAATTGAAGTATTAATAATTTAATATCCATCTCTAAAAGAAAAAAAATGTTAAAAAGATAAAAAAAAAGAAAAAAAAATCCATAAGACCAAACTTACTTATAATTTTTGGCATTTGAATTTTAAGAAAAAAATTGAAAAAAATTATATCGTTGATTAGAATTAGTAAACTAACTTTAATAAACGAATCTACAGATCAAAAATAAATAAATAAAAGAATTTAGGTTTTTTTTTTGTAAATCTAATCTTTAACGCGGCTAGGGGAGTGAATAGTGAAAGCAGGGGTCGATTTTGCCCCCTGGCGATCGCAGTCGTCGGATGTCAAGCAGCTGATGATTAACTAAACGGCCACGTTTTTTTTGGTTTACCGAACAACCATGGTTTCCAGAAATTGCAACGCTTATATCTGTTCCAAATGCTTACGAGGAAATAAGTGTTGTTGAATATTTTTATAACGAAATATCTATTTCAAATTTAACACACTAAAAATGACCCCCTACAATTCCTCCGATGCGCGTAGCCCGTGTATTCCCACTTATAATGGCAACATGAACGTTGACTGGATAATGGATTTAGACGGTTAGCGTTCTCCAAATCCACTACTTAAACGGTAAATGCATTAGGATAAGGAGGGTAGTAGGTCAATATGTTAATATGACTTAACGTATGAACGCCAAATGTATCCAGTACACCTTTTACTGCGACTAATTTATTTTTCATTATTTACCACCACTTTCGTCTCTCTTTTCACTTCTTTTTATTTGTCTCGGATCGATCTCCTAGACTCCTACACCTTACTACCTCAATACTTCCTGAATATCTAGCTCACGATTTTATATTGCTTTACAAATCATTGAATTCAGTTTTATGTGAATCTTTGTGTTATAAATGAAAGAAGGCTGATTTAGGGGCTTCCACATTTATAGAGAGACTCCTATAATAAGATGAAATAAAAACATTTAAAGTAAAATTCAAAAATCTTTTGTCCATCATATTTTCATAATGGCTAAATACCCCTGATTAGTTAGTAAAACTAATTAGCTAATAGATTAAGTTAATCATGATTAATCAAAAATAATCTTAAACTTAATCAAATCAATTCAAAAAAATTTCTTTTGGTTTGGTAGGAAGAAAAATTAGAAGAAATGTAAGATAATTTTGTAGGGTTTTTCTAAAAACCCTAGATTTTGATTCAATCAACCAGAGCACAACTGGGATACATCTAACTTAAACTCTTGGTCTTTTAATGGCTCAAATTGGATGAAATTACGGACAAAAAGATGATTTATTTTTGATTCAGAGAATTTTACGGTTGGGTTTTCATGTCGAACCCAACCGTAAAAGCTATCTACCGGTTGGGTGTTCTTCCCAACCCAACCGTAAACAGAAGAACAATGGATGAACACCAAATCGTAACAGTTTTACGGTTGGGTTTTAGCATCGGACCCAACCGTAAATAATCTAAAAAAAAATTCTTATCCGAGATGATTTACGGTTGGGATTTTCCAAAAAACCCAACCGTAAAAACCAATTTTAATTTACAATTTCATCCAAAATTTACGGTTGGGTTTAGGCTTCCCAACCCAACCGTAAAACATCTTTTGGAGCATTGAGTTTAAGGTAAAATTGGGGTTTAAAAATCAAAATTTTAAACTTATTCAATCATTTTAACTAGATTGAAGGTAAATTGGGTCATTCGAACAAAGAAAAACCGAAAACAACACAAGTACTAGAATCCATTTTTGAATGCTCCAGGAGAATTTACGGTTGAGTTTTGGCTGAAAACCCAACCGTAAAATTGATATTTGGAGCATTGAGTTTAAGGTAAAATTTGGGATTAAAAATCAAATTTTCAAACTTATTCAATCATTTTAACTAGATTGAAGGTAATTGGGTTATTCAAACAAAGAAAAATTGAAACAACACAAGTACTAGAATCCAATGTTGAATGATCCAGGAGAATTTATGGTTGGATTTTGGCTGAAAACCCAATCGTAAAATTGGTATTCATATTTACGGTTGAGTTTTGGGTGAAAACCCAACCGTAAGTCTGGCATGAAAAAAATGACAGTTTTACGGTTGGGTTTTCAGCCAAAACCCAACCGTAAATATGATTTATTTATTTTGTTTTTGACTTGATTTTTCCTTTGCTTGGTTTCCAAATTGAAATTTTTGTAAATGAAACATGAGCTAGATAAATTAAAGATAAAAAATTTCTCATACATTCTAACTTGTGTTATATAATGTATATAATACACCCACAAAAAAAAAACCTGAGTTTGACGCAATTGTTATAATAAACATAGAGTTAGGGAGAAGGAGGAGGGGATTTTCGATGAGTTTGACGAGCTCTTTTTTTGCTCTCTTAGGACAACGAGTACGAGGAGCAGCACCACCGCCACGAGCACCAGCACGACCGCCACGAGTACGAGCACCACGTTCCACATCCTCGGATTCATCATGTGTCTCTTCATCACTAGGTTGCGGCTCTCTTCGGCTAGTAGTCGCATCTCTTGTACTGGCTCTACTCCTCCTTAAATTTCTTGCCGTCTCATCTTCGTCAGCTTCATGAAGCTTCCAAATTTTGGCTTGCAGGTTCTTCAATTGGTCAGACGTCGTCACATCAACTCTACTTAGGCATGGAGTGATAGACTCTGCCAATGCAAGTGCTTTCTTTTTCACCTTATTTTTCTATTCACATATGAAAATAAAAGTTGGTTGAGTCTTTAGTAATAAATCTTAAAAACGTTAATAACAAAAGTAATTTACGTACCAAATTGAAATATGCTTTCTTCCAAAAAACATCTTCTGTGTTGTTTCTTTCACCCCTTTGAAGTATTTTCATAGTTTCTGGATCAATGTTAATGACATTTGGATGACCAAAATGACGATACCAATCCAAGTAATCTTCTGCAGCCTCTTTTGTGCCCGGAGATGAAATTACCTCCTGCATTTGGATTTGGTAATCCGGTTGATAGCGGTTGTTCCAAACCGCGACAGAAGGCGTTGGGTTGTAGTTGAGCACGATGCTTGGGCCTTCGATTATCGAGTCATTCACACACAATTTAAAGGCTTCGTGGGTTACCTTGGTTTGGACATAGCCACATTGGCAGAGAGTTCGACGGGGGTTGCACATCACGAACCCAAACGGACGGTACAAAGGCCCGTTGTAGCCTGCCACGTCCGAGAATTGACGTAAATCTTCAACATCTCCATCATCATATATGTTAATCTTCACATAAGGATCAAAAACAACATCTTCAATGGTGAAAGCATCAATTTCACTTCTCATCTTTGCTATCTGCACTTCTTTATGCCTTGCCTGAGTACCGGTGAAGATGGATTTCTTTCTTGTAGGTCCAGTACCATCACCGCTCGACTTCGTTTTAGGAGCCAGGCTCGGAAAGTGATCATAGACCCATGCCTATGAAGATAATAAATATTAATATAAGATAATGCGCAAAAAAAAATCTGAATTTAAACATTGAAATTCCAACAGTAAATTACCTGAAGAAGACCAGTATTCCCGGCAATCTCAGTTCCCCTAACCCTCGAAGCTTTTCTAAGGTTGGCAAGTAGGTAAGTTGGGATGGCAGTTCCCCATGAGTACTCATGCGTCTTCTGGAGATCATCCGTCAACCACTGTAGAAAATGAGCGTTGACTCTGTTTCCTGAGTTGTCAACAAAGAAAATGGTGTCGAGCATATATAGCAGATACGCTCTGGATGTTTGCATAGCTTTGGTTTCATCTATGACGACCCCATCCTTTTCCAACTGTCGGGTTCCTCCAAACTTCTCCCTGAGACTACGCAACAAGATCTTCTTGGTCATACCTAGACCTTTCTTCGTTGCTGCCCCCGGTTTATCTCCACAAGCCAATTTAAACTCTGATTCGGCTTCTCTCTTCTCCCATCCAAGTGTATCTTTGACAAGGACACAAATATCACTCCATGACATGTTGTTGTCAAAATCTTCATACACAGATTTACCTTCAACTGGTAAGCCAAGAATTGGATGGACATCATCCGGCGTTATTGTCATCTCGTCGAATGGGAGATGAAACGTATCGGTTTCAGGCTAATAACGTTCCCTGAATGCTGTGCAGGTGACACTGTCATACTCCAACATCGAATTGGTAATTCCGAGAGCTAACTTTGTACCATTTACGAGAACTTGGACGGCCATACATTCTTCAGCTAAGGGCCAATGTTGAGCCCTTTGACGAACCAATTTCTTGATCGCCTGTGTATGATCCTACAAAGAATAAAAACAATTTTTTTAAAACTTGAAGTTAAACAAACGGAAATTTAACAAAACAAGAGAAGTTTTTAGATTAATACCCTCGTCTCAGCAACTTTGGCAGCCCATGAATGGGGATAACCAAATAATATAGCATACCTGTCTGGGGCCTCACCCCAAGGTCTCACATTCCTCTTCTTAGGCCACAACACGTCTTTGCCTTTGAGAATATGCTTCCCTTTCGGTTCTTGTTGTTTCTTTGGCTTTTTTTCCTTCAGTCTTGGTTCAGTAGAACCAACAACAATTTCTTTACCTTTGCCTTGAGGGACAAATTGTTCTCTGTCGTCTCTTCTTCCTCACATTGTTGCTCTTTTGGTGGTTCTCTAATTACAAGAGCACCTCCACTGAACACAGGTAGATCTTCCAAGTCTTGGAAAACATTGTATTCCTCTTGTGCAAGTTGAGGAGAACTACCACCCCCTACCTCAAAAGTCGACTTATGGCTCTTTCTCAAGCCTCTATTAGCTACCCTGAATGAACTCCATGGCGAGGGGTTGGAGTGTGAGAAATAGGTGTTAAATTATTACCTCTATTCTTCTTATGTTTCCTACAACATACAAGCAATACAAGTTAGATAATTTCCAAGCAATTCAACTCAAACAACTTTATTTGAAAATTCAGAACTTTTTACGGTTGGGTTTCACATATAGAACCCAACCGTAAATAATAAACATCACCTACACAAGAGAATTTACGGTTTGGAATTGACACTCCAACCCAACTGTAAATAATCCTCACCAAAAATTTTAACTAAGCAGAAGCATTTACGGTTGGGTTTTCCAATCGAAATCCACAACAAAAAAATTTTTACATACACAGAAATATTTACGGTTGGAAAAATGAATCCAACCTAACCGTAAAATTCAAGTTCAAAAATTGGTGCAAATTTGTTTACGGTTGGGTTTTGAGAAAAAACCAACCGTAAAACTCAAAAAAAAAAAATCGGCAAATATTTTTACGGTTGGGTTCAAAATAAACCCAACCGTCAAATTTCATCTTCATCTCCTACCCTTTTATTTGCGGTTGAGTTTTGAGAAAAACCCAACCGTAAAATGAAGATCAAACCAGTTACGGTTGGGTTTTCCAATTGAACCCAACCGTAAATTCTTCTGTAACCAAATTTTATTAACAAAAACAACAATCAAACAAGAAAATCAATCACTTTTGGGTTCTAAAAAATAACATGGGTTTTGTTCAATACCTTAGATACACCATTGTTTGTTGTTTTAGAGTATGATTTTGATTGTCACCACCGATTTGTTCTTCAATCTCCTGATTAGGTTGAAAAGTTTGATTTTGGTTGGTATCACTACTACCTTCTACACCTTTAGTATGATTCTTCATCACGATTTTTGGAGTTTAATCGACGAAGAATTTTTCGAATCGACGATGAATTTCGATGGAGAAATTGGATTTACGGTTGGGAAACTGATGGAGAAGTTGGAAAGAAATTTTGAGGTTTACGGTTTGGAAAAGGTTTTGTTTAGGTTTAGGTTTTAATTGATTGAAGGGCAAATTAGACTTTTTAATTGATAGAAGGGTAATATGGACATTTAACATATGAGATTGGAGCCCCTAGAACACCCCTTAACACATTTTTGGATCACCCTACCTCACATTGAAGCCCTTCTACTAATCAAGGAGCCCCTAAATTAGCCTTCAAATGAAAACCTAGCATTTGCCAACGTGCAAGAAGCCAAGAACGTACTTGGCCTTCCCATGTACACGTCATTATATATTAGAGTTAGTAGTGTCTAGCGCATATTAGGCAAGTATTAATTTCTTAAACGTATTTGGATATTTCTGTAAATTTATTACAAATACTAAACCTAACTTTCCATATCATCTGTTGAACAGTGAATTATTTATTTCCTTTCTCCTTATTCTGTAACATCACAAAGGCACCACCACCTTCTTTCCGTAAAAACTAAAAATAAACCTTCTTTTCTTTTTTCTCTTTAACTACAAGGAAACAAAAACACAAAAGAAGAAAAGAAAAAAAAACGAATTCCCTCACATCCTTACTGTATCTCTCTTTTTGTTTAATTTGTCTCAAAAAATCCATTCTAGTTTTAGGTTGCACGTAGGTTTTATATTTTCGGTTCATGTTTTTTATTTGATCAAGGTTTCTATTGTTTGGTAGAATTTGATGTTGTTACAATTCACGGCTGAACTCGAAATTGAATGTGTGTTTAATAATTTGAAATTAAAATCGATTGAATTTAGAAAGGAAAATATGCTTGCCCCTCGATTGTCTGTAATTTACCATGATTTTGAAGACGCAGGCTAAACAATTAAAAAAACGGAGGGATATTTAACATATTTCACTGTAAACGGTTGAAATAGGATCTTTACATTATTATCAACACGCTCACTTAGAATATGTAAAGTGTTGTTTACCGATTTCAATATCCCAATTCCAACTCCACCCCTACATTAAGGGACAATATACATATGAACATGGATCAAGAGAAATTTAGTCACGGGGTCGGATAATTAATTTGACATCTATAAAAAAAATTATTCTATCAAACCAAGTTTTACAGTGGAATCTAAGTCATTCCAAGATGGGGAAAAATGTAAAATGTCAAATTTTATGACTTTCAAATAGGTTTATTCTACGTCTTTTCTAAAGCATCTTACTCATTCCACGTGTTTTTCAAGCAAAGTTTCACAGAAAATAAGTTGGATTTCAAGAGAAAACAATATTCCGAATAGCGTTATACGCAATTCAAAATCGCGTAAAGTTTTTCACAAAATGTCATTTTAAATTGCGTTTCACAGCATTTCAAATTGTGTTTCCGAAGCGCCATTCCAAATAGCGTTCCATGCAATTCCGAATAACGTTTTATTTAATCTTGTTTGACTTTTTTTTTATGTTACACTCCTTTTACACCATACCCAAAATGAATTGTTTGTTTTTAACACCAAGTTTAATTTATTTAAATTAATTTGTTTGTATTAAAAAAAAACGAAATTAATATTTAATTTATTTAAATTTGTCCAAATATTTAATAAAAAACAACTCAATATTTTTGAAAAATAATTCAATTGCATAAATTAAGATACTTGAAACAAATAAGAATTATATAATTAAACTCTATTTAAAATTTTTTAAAATTACATAATTAAACTGTAAATTTTATTAAAAGCAATAAACATCCGAACATGTATCTTTCAATCTTCATCATCAGAAGTATTGCGGGGTTGTGGTGTCGGGTTAAATTCGAGAATGGTGTTTTCAAGGATTTGATAGACTTGATCAGATCGGAATTCTCTATTTTTATTCTTAAAGTATAACTCTTTGCCATGCGCCTCCTACCAAAACAAATAAATGTAATCTCGGTTAATATCATATTTTGAAGATCAATAATTTAAGATATGTATGTAGTTGAAAAATACTTATAGCTTCTCCAATTATCTATTCGGAAGGTAATTTCTATAAATTGTATTTAAGATGCCTACATATTTTCACTTCTCTTTTAATAATTGCATACCTACTTTGTACCCTATGTTTTGTTGTTCTATTTCCATTTCCAAATTCTTCTACACAAACTTGAAAAACTCTCTCCAAAATATTATTGACTATAGTATTTTGTCTGATATTTGGATCAAGACTAACATTCAACCAAGCTCTTGTGATAGATAAATCTTCATCTATACCAAAAACGCCATACTTATAAGAAAATTTTAAAAATTGAAATAAGATATGAAATGAAATTTTTTAAAAGAGATGTAAAGAAAAATCTAGAGATTTTGGTGTGGGTTGATTCGAGTGAAAGAACTCAATTTGATAAAGTTCTTCATTCTTGAATTGTTTTCCATTATGAATTTTGTTATATTTCATTCTAGCATGTCTCTCCTACAAAAAAATCAAATACCCAAGTTAGATTGCAAGAAATCAATTAAATTGAATACATGTAATTTAATCAACACTTATAATATCCTTAATTCCCCATCCCCTTGCATTGTTTCTATGAAAATTTCTTAAGAGACCGACATATACTTTGATATCTTTCTTCAAAGCACCAAATCGATTTTGCAATTTGTGAACGGTTCTATAGTTCTTATTCCCAAAAGATTCTACATAAGCTTTGAATACCCTCTCCCAAAAGATATTTGATTTTTGATCCACTCCGACAACACCAGCAAGTGTAATGCTTCTTACCCAAGCTCTTGTGATGGAAATGTCTTCAATTGATAAATATTTTTGCATACTTACAAGAAAAATTGAAGGATTGAAAGAAGGTATGATATGAAATTTTTTAGAAGAGATGTAGAAGATAATCTAAAGATTTTGGTATGAGTTGATTTGAGTAGCAGAGCTCAATTTATAGTAATTTTATAAACTAGCCGTTGAACGCGATTTGGAATCGCTTTTTTTTTGCAGACCGTTGACCTAAAAGAGCCTTTGTGTATTCAATGGCTGAGATGTTGAGCGCCATTTTAAATGGAATTTAACGCAATTCCGAATTGCGTTTTTTAGTTTTCGTATATGGAAACGGTCCCATTTTTCCAGTTCCATACTTAGATTTTTTTAGTTTTCTTCTCTTTTTTCTCTTCAACAAACAATGAGAATATAACTGAAATTTAACCATAGAAATAAATTTAAGGATTCTAAAACATAAAATCTTAACAAGTTAATATATTAAAATCAAACACATCAAATTCTAAATAAATATGATATGGAAGTTCATTCAAAAACATTAAAACAATCAAAGGTATGCTTGTTGTTCCGGTGGGTAAACATCGGTGGGATTGGTTTCACCATCCAATCCATCTAAATTATCATCCGGAGGAGGAGGAGATTCCGGTGGCATTTCTCCATTTCTAAGTCTTAGGCCATGTCGTGTCCAAGTGTGGTATACTAGGTCTTTACGGAGTTAAAGATAGCACTGACATTCCTCACCATGTTGTATAACACCGGTATTCCAGTAACTTTCGGCACTGGTTTATTCACGACTTGACCCCAATCCTCATTACGTCTTTTATTCTCAATGACAATGTTGTGCAAAATCAAACAAGACTTGATTATGTAATCTGGAACTTGTTTTGAAGAGTTCTGAAAGCCCTTTTAACATCTTTTCTCTTATCTTGTTGATATCTATTGAACATCGTTTTAGTAGGCTGATTCCGGATGCCAATTTTGTATGATTGCAAGACACATGACAAGCGCGGATATATATTATCCGCCAAGAAGTAACTCTGGTTGTAGTTGTGTCTATTGTTCCGGTAATTACAAGGAGTCGCTAACCCATTAAGCATCTTATCAAAAAGTGGTGATTGAGATAAAACGTTCAGATCATTGTTCGACCCTGGCGTTCCAAATAAATTATACCAAATCCAACAATCATAGGATACCACTGCTTCTAGGATTATGGTAGGTTTATTCTCATGTCCCAGAAACATACATGCCCATGACAGTGGACAATTCTTCCAAGGAAATGCATACAGTCAACATTTCAAAGCATCTCAGGAAATCCTTTAACGACATTTTCTGATAGTGATCTCTCAGTGTCTTCTCTTGTAAGAAGACGCATGTATCTTGGTATGAAATGTCGAACAATTACCTTGGTGAACCTCTTCACATACGTATAAATTGGTTGCATCTCCTGTACAAACCTAATCATTTGTGCTATCAACAGCTATACCTTTGCAGAGACATTTCATCACGGCATACATCTTTATATGAAGAGAATGCCCAAGTTCCCCGTGCAATCAACTTGAAAATCAAAAACAGGATCCGCAACAATAAACTTACTTAGAATACGTAAGAAAAGAGGTTGATACATACCCAAACGTTGGTAGAATTTCTTAGGGCCCCAAGTACAATTAGGTCCAAAAGTAGTCATGCATCATTCTTGCATCTCAATTCTCTCGATGTCGTTCTACCATTACTCATGTCAATACTTGTTGAGGAACAGGTTGGTGGAGCCTATGCATTCTTTGAATCAGATACTGCTATCCCACAATTGCTCTCTCCTCGTTATCATCACCAAAGCCAAGATCGATATTATACGTCACTAGCATATACTTCTTTAGTGGACTATCGTCATCCATTTTTCACCTATAAAATAAACTCAAGCACCATAAACATTTCATGATTTTTGAATTCATCCAAACATTTAATTCAAACAACCTCAAAATGACATTCAATCAAACACACATGCAACACCATTTTATATACTTGTGTATAACTTTCTAATAATTTTATAACATCCTTACGATCATAACAATCTAATATGTTCATCGCATTCGAATAAGTTTATAAAAATCTAACTTCATAATCCAAACATCATATTAAGACATTTCCAGTAAATCCATGACTATTTAACATTTGGGTGAATTGTATCGTCTGATTTGTTTCATCTTATGGTGCCTCTACATGATATGTATCAACTTCACTTGCATCATAACTTGTGGCTGGTCTTTAACGGTCAATCTGTAATTGTGGATCTTTTCCAAGACCACAACAAGATTGTTTTTGAGTATGTTTGGTTGATCACTACAACATTTTTAGTGTTTCGTAACGGTGGATTAAAATGGGCTTGCAACAGTAGCTGACTGTTGCGAAACACAGTGTTACAGATTTTCGCAACAGTTATATTATCAATTCGAATTTGGCGTTGCAATGGCGGGTCGCAACAGTTTGAAACTACTGCTGCGTGTAAAATTCGTAACAACTTGAAACTTTTACGAAGTAGAAATTTCGCAACAGTATATAGCAGTTGCGGAATTTTTGCAACATCAAAAAAATTATGGTTTTGACCAGGTCAAAACCAATTCCCCTGTTACAAAATCAAGTCTCCCATGTTCATTTGGAAATCAAACTTATCCAAGACTTGCGCTTCCATGATGTATTCCACGTAGTGAGGTGGCATTGAACTTGGAAGATGGAATTCTTCCACCATAAGATTTGCTCTTAGTGACGTAAACATTCAATTCTACCATACATATTTACACTCATAGGCCTTGTTTGGTAAAATTATAATTATCATTTATGTTTATAGATTATCATAAATTGGAAAATGATTATGCTATTAATTATTTTTTCAATAGATTTTAACAAACATATTTTTAGAAAAATGACGATTTAAAATTTATTTTTTTACCACTATTGATTTTTTGCATCTCTCTTGATAGTTTAAAAAATAAGGAAAAAAAAATTGATTAAATTTTTATAAACAATTTTATTTCTATTTATAAAAATATTTTTTAATTATTATTAAAATAATTAATTATTATAAATTTTAACAAATATCTATAATGGATTATGACTCATTATCTATTATAATAATGATTACCAAAGAGGCCCATACGATATAAAAATTACTTTAAACTCAAACTTATTTTTACTCCGTCCCTTCTTATGAAATTATGAAAGTGACATTCGCAATCAACACCTTGATTTTCTCCATCAAAGTGGGGACATGCTTTTTTGTCTCCGACTTAAACTCCAAATAATCTAAGAGTATGCCTTCCAAAAACACATAGGTTGATTAATAAGCCTAATATGTGTGTCCGCGCAATATGCGTACGAAAAACTTCGAGAAAACCACATCTGCAAGAACAAGCAATAGAAATATTATGCCTGACGATTACATAGATAAGGAAAACTTCACATGAACGACGAGTGAGCATAATGCAAAATTAAACTTCATGATGCATGAACGCGATGCATGCATGGGTACATTGAATTAGGCCTTAATTAAATTAATTAAATTAAAATGTAATCTCTGCTTCAAGTTTTTTCGTTTTAATGCACATGACCCTCACATGGAATAAGACATCAGACTGACAGCTTCTGAATCTCAATTGACCCCTCCATACCCCCTTTGGAGACATCTCTTCAGAAACCCCATTCTCCAAGTTGTGAGATGGGAGTTGTGTAATTTTAACCATAAAATCAACTCCAACTCACGTGGGCAGCAGCAGCAGCAATTGAAGCAAAATACGGCCCATTCTTTATATTTTGTAGTACAGTACTTTCTAAACATACCGAGCACAATTTAAATACCACCAACTCACTCTGCCCCTGGATTTATAGAGGGCTGGTTTTTGTGGCTTATCTGTGTGAATGGACGATTATGTTAAAAATATTTGTTTGTAATATGCGTGGATTAAAATAACGTCAGTACTATGAGATCTCTGAGGGCATCTCCAATGGTGCGACTATACTAAACGATCAAAGATCAAATTTTTTGATCTTTGATCCGTCCTAAAAACAACGGGGTATGATCAAGCGAGGGCCTAGGACATCGCTTGAACGTAAGCGAAGTAGCAGGATATCGTCTGGTACAAGCGAGATTCTGCTCTAACGCCTACAAAAAAAAAACATACAGGCGATATCCCAACATTTCGCCCACTAACTAAGCGAAACATTAGTATTTCGTCTGTGTATTGTGCGGAAAACTCGTGTGAAAATTGAAGCCGGGCGAGATGCAGAGGTATCGCCCGACGCCAAGCGGAAGCACAAGATCTCGCCAGGAAATGGACTGAGCGACGCCTTGGGGTACCGCCCAACCCCAAGCGATGCCTTAGCATCCCGCCCACCACCAAGCGAAATCTTAGCAGCTCGCCCAACTCAAGCCAACTCAAGCGTGGCCTTAGCATCTCGCCTTACTCCAAGCGAGGCCTTAGTATCTCGCCAAGTTTTGAGCGAAATGTCAACTCTTCGCCCGTGTTTTTAAGCGAGATGCTGGTCCGTCGTCTCTTCACAGGCGAGACCTGATTACGCGCGACTATAAGCTTTAGTCGTCGATCAGCGATCAGATTTAATCTGGAACAGTAATTTTCATCGATCAAATACTAAATATGATCGACGACTGTGGCTCACTTTCGTCGACTATCGATTATTTTTAATCTTTGATCGTCGATTTAGTCGACGATTGTGGACGCTCTGATGTACATATTATAGGATTATAGGAATATCCGAATATGAGGTTGATCTTAGTCCATTTGGAGACACCGTTCAATTCTCCTTGTTGCAAAAGAAATGTGTTCCAACATGTTAATTTGACGTTAAGTAAGAAGTTAACGTGTTAATTTTAATTAATAAAGTAAGAAGTTATTGGAGATGGTAAGCAGATTAGGAATATAAAAATTTGTCATAGATCTCATCTATTATATCCAGAGCACTACTGTTGCAGTGTCGAGAGAAAGAGGGGGACCATGAACATCAACTATAGAGAATTAGAGATGAATATTGACATTTTGCATTTGGCCTAATTAGACGTGCCGAAGAAATCAGGCAAAAAAAAGTCCACTGGTTTACTTCTTGAACATTTTGACTCTTTGGATTTGTCAAAGGAGGTGGAGTCTTTCATGACAAAGCTGCGGCGAAACCTTAATCAATACAATGTAGTTTACTTCCACTTGCAATCATTAATACAATGTAGTTCATTTCTATGTTCGTCATGGATGACGGTTGAGACACCAGGGCTCTGTGTTTGTTAGATGAGGTTTTGGGGTGTAATACAATAGTGCTGTGGTTGGCAGCCCAATGGCAAGCATCAGAAAATGCTCGTTACCCCCAATATGTCAAACAAGGATAGATATGTCAAAGGAGTAAAGTCGTTTATGCCAAAACGGCATGCAAGATGCAATAATGTAGGATACTTTGGAAAGCTATCATCAAGCCGGCTAGTTAACGGACGAACGAGGTAAAATGAGGGGTAATGTTCGAGTGCAAGTTATACATTGTTCATCTGTCTATTTCTTGCCTATATTTTCTTCCTGCTAATCTCTGTGCTTCAATGTCAGCATCTACAACAAATCCCACTCTGTAATGTAGTGAGTTAGATGGCCCTGAGCCTGGGCCATCAGCCAGATTTGCTATCCCTCGTTTTCTACATACTAAGCCCATTTCAAGCTTAGTAGCTGTATGATCCACTAACCCCAACTGCCCTTGGCAAATGGCAACAAACACAAGAGTCAAGGACTTTAACAGTTCTCTTCTCTCTTCTGGAAGAGAGTATATTACACATACTTTGAAGCAGTGGAAGGGAATCACGTACGCACAAAATATCTCATCTACTTTCAATTACTCTTTTGAAGAAAAAGAAAATCCTCAATGCAGGAGTACAAAGAGCACAAAAATTGGAGTAACAATCAAACTTATCGATTACACTACATTGAAATGCTGCATTCCATCAGTTAACAAGAAATAATTATACTTGTATATTTGGTGTTGTTAAACCACCAACCTTGAGACAACCTCAATATAGTGTACCCCAACCAACCAACCACAAATGATACTATCTAGATCTTCAGCAGAGTGGGATTGAAAGAGTGAACACACTTTCAGTTTTGTGGGTTGTTAGACAATTCCCACAAAGAGAAGTTGAGTGTAACGAAAAATTATCTGCCATCAAGACAGTTGATATTCAATTCAAGAAAAATAAAAAAATAAAAAATAAGCACTAAAACAAAATCCAGACAGATTATAAATTATTGAAACTAACCTCATAACAGATTTCTGGTTTCACGAGGTACATTGTTTCCTTAGCATCCTGTCGTGCTGAAGCACTGCACTTACACTCTCGACAACCAAAATAATCTGTCACAGAGCCGAGGGTACAAGTTAAAGTAAAGTTTAATGAAAACACTGGCATGCCTCATGTGTAAACTTCGGATTGTATGTTACGAGAAAAATACAATCAGTAGGATTTTGATTTTCATGCTTTACAAAAAAGGATGCTGAGATGTTCTTATTGTAGACAAGTGATTTCAAATACTTTCTCATTTTACTAATCAGTGATTGCCACATACCTGCAAGCAAGCATAAGCCATCGCAGTTGCATAATAGAAGTTTGCATTTCCAGTACCCTGTGGATTACATTAATCTCATTAAGATATAAGCAAAGGAACTAATTCACCTACAGAGAGAGAGAAAGAGAGAAAGAGAAGTACCCTCCATATCCATAGATTATGCATCACAGGGCTAAGCAGGATGACTCCAACGTATCCACAGAAAAGGAAAAACGAGAATTGCATTTCTGTGTATCGTGGCACACAGAACATTTACTGTTAATGCCGCAAAAGGACATCCATGAAAAACTGTTATAAATTTAACTAACTGATCCATTACCTGCTAGTTCATAGACAAACCATCCCATGAGAGCCAAGTATAAAGCAGAGTTTCCAACCTTAACATTTTAAGTAAGAATGAATTAAATGGATCAGAAACAATTAACATTTCAACTTTCAATGTGGATTTAAAAGGAAGCAAAAAGGGTGAAATAACAATTTTGCAACGAGATGTAGTGGAAAACTTACCGAAGGATAAGATTTCAGCATTGATGAGATTGCAATGTACACGAAGGCGAGAAAGCATGGGCGGTGGTAAAGGCGTATGGCCAAGGGCAACAACATAAAAAAATTATTCACGTGGAAAACTATTAAAAAGAAATCCCTGAAGAAGTCAAAAACTTCGGCAAAAAAGTACCTGCATTTAATAACAAACAGGTACATTTCAGGACAATATTTAGCATAATGGGACAAAAATTTAAGAAATCCCTTAAGAAACAGGTTGTACATCCGTCGCACCATAAAACACCGATATTTGGGGATAGATCTTCTAGACTAAGAATAAATCCATGTGTTCTGCAAAAGAAGACATGAAATTTGAAGCATATTAAGTTACTAAAATTCGTACTTATCTACATCTCTCTCTCTCTCTCTCTACACACACACACACACAGAGATGCACACAAGTATAATAATCTAACTTAGAAGGAATTTCTAACATGATTATGTTTCAACAACTAAAAGAAACATGTGATAACGCAGAAGGCTGACCTTTTAAACATTTCCGACAAGCCACCATACTGTTTAAGGTAAATGCTGCATAAGACCAAGACATAAACTGTCCAAAAAGATGCCCACAGTATAAAATGTACCACAGGCCTCCATGAAAAACGGTGTTCTGGAATCACCGGATCATTTACATTTGACTTAGATTTTCGTTGCCAGAACAATTTCCCCGGAGGAGTATCCGGACCATATCCTAACAAAAAGATGACCTGAACAAACAAATTTGAGATTTTAACTTTGAGGTAATATTGAAGAGGAATAGGAAATGCTTATGTTTTTAGGTCATCCCCAATATTCTCTTGTACAACTTTATTTTTTTGACATTTAAACAAAAACGTTAAAAGAAAAATTACCGGTATGATTAAGATAGCAGGGTAAAGAGATAAATGTGATGCAATGACCCATCCAAATGCTGCTAAAGGAGCTAAACCTGTAATGAGTTACCAAATGAATAATTAGTTCAGCTGTATCCTGAACAATATTAACAGTTCCAATATATGCATCGTTCATTTCTGATTGAACTTTACAAAAATCCAAATCAAAAGCAATTTTTTCAGCAAAATAGTCCCACAGAAATACGTTTAGAAGTTTTGTAGCTTCTTACGTGAGCATGCTCCATACAGAGACAAAACAATCATTAAATTTTCGACCGGTGACGTTGACAAGCCCACACATGTGACGATTGTCAAGGGATTCCATAAATATATAAGTGCAGCAATATCTCCAGCAGATAAAATTCCTGAAAATATTATATCGAGAACCAAAATTAATAAGCAACAGAACTTTCAAATGGTTAATAAAATCTATATTTAACGAGTCACGAAATTGCATTCCTATACAAAAACTGATAACTAAAACGTTTGAATGTGAGTCACTACCATAGTTTTTGCATATATCAAAAGGGAACTATATGCTTGGCAGCTCTAATAGGAAATTCTGGTCAATCAAGATGTCTCTTGAAAAAAATGGACATGGGAATGCATGTCAATGTCAGTTATGCTTCAATTGGACGTGAAATCACACATTGATCTCGTTGGACCATTGTATACACATCAATGAAGTTGATTCAATTAAAAATTACATTCTAGATTTATGTTTCTGTTTTATTCAGAAAACTTCATCTAACAGATATAAAATCTTAAAAGAATAACATCAAAAAGCACTCCATTTGGATAACCCGATAAATACTCAAATATAGGACAGTAGTGCGAGTGTGCGACTAATAACTGAAAGAGACATTTCATAACTTCTAAATTTCAATTGAACTAGAGTGCAATGTTTGTTTAAGTGTTTTAGTAAAAGCGACACAACCAAGGAAACACATACCAGAAGTTTCCAATAGCTTTGTAAGCTTTAGTGATTTCAAACTCCGTTTATACGACAAGTGAAGCTTCTGTCCAGTTGCACGTATAAGAATTGCAGTGATCAAATCTGCAATTACAAATAACAAACTGTACAAAAAAAGGGTATTGAAATTAACACTAACAAAATAAAGTTTACATGAAATTCAACTTACTGATGATTACAAAAAGAAGAAGAAATCTTCCACCAAAAATACATCCCTGAAATCCATTCCTTACTTACTAAGCCTTTGATTCTTTCTAGAGAAGGAACCATGACGAGGGTCATTACCCATTTGGACACTGATAGAGCGCATGCTAGTTGCAAGCCACTTGCTTGCGCATGGTGATGTGGCGCCCTATCAATCCTCATAGCTTGGCATTCACCCCAAATGGTGCACCTTCCCGAGGAGGTAGGATTTATGGATGAGCACCACAGCAACATCGACATCAGAGCACGGTGCAAGTAGCATACACCCTATCTGGTTGTTACCCATTAGTAAACTTAACATGTCTTAAACAGTTTATATCCCAAAAAATCAACATTAAACACCACAACACTACAGTTATAGAAGGCTCCCGTTATAGAATCAACATTGTAATGAAACATGTTACCTGCAAGCAATGCGATCAGGTTGTCCTTCAAATCTGCATCACCAATGAGAATTTCAAAACAATGAAGTAACACTAAACTCACCGTTACTAAACATGAATTCAGTTATACTCTATTAAGCTCAAGAACTGACCTTAACACAGTCAATGGACCAAGAATTGCCAGTAACAATGGTGAACCATGGTACATAGATCCTACACATGTATAAGTATAAAATTTAAGCTAAATTAGCTGAAATTAAACCTAATTTGTTTAATTTTACACCAGAAAATAAATTAACAAACCTGAGTAAGGTGAAATTGAAGATTGTTTTAACCAGTAACCTTCAGCCACTGCAAAATAACAGTAAGAAACATATATTAGAGCTTAATTAAAACCACAAAATGCTTCAAAAAAAATAAAAAAAAAATGAGAGAGAGAGAGAGAGAGATTTACAGCGACGGAGACTAGTGAGAGGAGTAGCAACTTCAGGACGAGAACCTAAGTTTAGATTGTTAGGGAAATATATGAGAACCAGTCTGAATATTACGGATGCTAATACCCAGACCCAGTACCATTTCATTTTCGCCATTTTTCTCTGTGTCTAAAGAAATTTTTCAAGGGAAAGGAAAATTAAATTTCAATTGAATCTGTCGTTTGTTGTTTTACCCTCTCTCTCTCTCTCTCTCGAAAATGACCGTAGGATCTTAAGGGAAAAGAAAATTGGCGATGATAAAAAATGAAAGGGATTTTTTTTTTCCACCCGCCGATGAGGTTTGTATGCAACTTGATTGAGATGGGTCGGCGGTTACAATGGCAGATTTTGTGATGTAGTTCGGATTGCCACGCAGATTTTAGGTCAATCAGTAAAAATTTGGGTCAATGTGCAAAATATTCGAATCATAGTGTAAAATTTAGGTCAAGATCATGCAACACAATTTGAGTCATACACCATTTTCTTAGCCACGAAACATATTTTGGGTTAGAGAAAATATTTCAAGTCATGAGACCTCTAAACAGATTTGATGAGCATGATAAATTTTGGGTCTCCTGATAACACATTTAGAGTTACAGTGCAATTATCTTAATCACAAATTTTGTGTTGTGGTGAAAGATTTCGGTTTACAATTGTCGCGCGATAAGATATGCTCTGGGTTATTCAAAATTTTCTTTTATAGTATGATATATTTTCAGACGCATTTGTAGATTTAGGATAAAATTGCAGAACTTTAATATTAGAAGTCGTGAAATAATTTTTAGATTATATTATCGGATTTTGGGTTAAAAGTTAATTTTTGAGCTGCATATTGGCATTGGATTGTATACGAGTCAAATTTTGGCTCACATATGCAAATTTGAGGCCATGTAGTGGAAATGTAAAATTTGGGTTATTCAGGATTATAGTATAATATTTAAGTTACGAGACAGATTTTTAATTAATAAGTAAATTTTAATCCAAATAGATTTTTGGTCACATGCACAACTATAATAAGACCAATATTTTGATAGTCTCAATTTTAAACATAACCTACTGAAAGACGGTTTATATAACCAAATCTAATATGATATTATACCACAAATTTTATAAGATCTTAAATGGATCCTCTTCGCAAAAGCGTATTCAAATACTTGTATGAGAACAATACACATAAATATAATCAAGGACTCGTATTCAGGACTTTAAAGAAAAACTTCAGAGTGTCACTATTATCGTGTATTCCACAATTCAATTTCTAACAACTTCCTATGGTGATTTTATGGCGATCTCATGTGGTCCAGTGCGTGAGAGCACCACTCAAAACTTTGTACAAAAACAAACATAGAGTTAAACCTCGATAAAATATTTCCATCGTTATTCTGATATACGAGAAACTCAACACTTCCGTATTAGTTTAAGATTTCTTTTTCGACCGCAATATTAAAGGATTTCTATTACTAAACCAAGACCTCATGCACACTCCCAACACAACTATTTGTATATTCAATAATCAAAAATTGAACATGTATGCCCATGAGAATGTTTTTTTAAAATCAACTATATGGTACTATTATATCGGTTGAGATCCATGAACAACATGTTTTAACAAAACATTTGAAAAAAAAAAAGAATTTATTCCATCGGATGTTATCCATTACATGGTTTATAATTTCAACTTACATAGCGTCTAGTTAACAGTATTCTCTGCTTAATAACATCTATCCCAAAGACAAGCAAGCAACTTTTAGCGAATAATGAACAGAGATATCAGAGAATTTTTTTCCAACCTTATCTAATAAGATTTTTGTTTGGATTTTGATCAGGATTAATGTCGATCTTGACTTTTTTGGTAAGATAAATTTAGTTTACTTAATTTATTTATTTAAGACATGGAAAATTAATAATGCAAGTGTTAATGATGCGATGCAAATGATGAGATTATTTACTTAAAACTTGGAATTTGTTAAGAATTTCACCATGTTGAATTCGATATAATTGATGATATAAGTAGAAGATAAATCACCATTAAAATCTCATTGATGTTTTTTAGCTACAATTATAAATAGTACTAGGTATAGAAGAATATAATTTATATAATCATTAATTGATTTGGATAAATCATTATAGGTTTAACATTTAAGATCTATACTTCTCTAATATTATATTAATTATAATTATACAGAAGTAAATTACTTAGGAGTGAAAAAATATATTAATAATAAAATATAGAGATTATTACTATCTATAACTGGTTCAAGTTTGAACTATTAACTTTTATCAATATATAAAGATTATTATTTAATATACTTAGAGTATCAATATATGAAGGTCCGATTGTATTATGCAAATTAACTATTTGATCTTCATTAATTATATTATCCTAGTATCATAGCATATGATAACCAGAATTTTTTTTAAGTAAATTAACTAAAACTTATAAGACAAAAAATTAAACACATATCTTATCATAAATTATTTAGGGCCTTATTTTTTAAATATATTTTGATTAAAATATTTATCGTAACTTTTTATTATTATAATTTTTTTCATCAAATAAACTATTTTTTAACTCCTCACAACCTCTGCCTCGACTTTGATACTATATGAGAAATCCATCACGGCATAAAAAAAATAAGAGCGAGACTGAATCACACAATATAAAAAACTCAAATCGGCATTTCATATTTTTTTTATAGTTTTCATTAACATAAATTGGTGCCTTATATGTTTTACATTAGTAACCCCAAACCCCAAATATCGACTCAATAACCAACTAAATATAAGTAGGAAACACTTTTCACGTCTACAATGTAACACATCCGGCACTACCTATATAATAAGAATTTACATATATGAAATCCAGAAATATCATACGTTTTTTCTTTATTAGCGGAGCAACCCCTCCAATAAACCCACATCTCTAAACAAATGATTTTCCTCCAGTGATATTTTTTGCAGTTGTATTGCTTTGAATCTCTCCTCACTTATGCCAAAAGATAATATAACCTTAGACCCATCTTTCCACGTGTTTCTCCTAACTAATGAAGGTCTCCAGTAACCAACATTCTGGATACTCCAACAAAGGGAAACTTAAAAGAAATTAGCCGAAGAGATTTCCAAGAATTCGTCCCTAACGTATAAATGTCAACAGAACTATCCTCATCTCCGTCAAATCGTTTAACTTTTGCCAACTTGCAATCCTCAATTTCAAAATCATAACCAAATGCGTAAATGCAAATTTCTTCTTCGTCAACTACATTTGCCGACTTAGGCAGTTTCTTGATTTTTCTTGTTAATGGATTCCAAATACAAATGATTTCCTTAGCATAATCACAACCATACCACAAGGCAACTAATCCATCACAAAAACCCAATAATTGAACACCATAATAATAAGAATCAAATTTAAAATGGTATTTTTAGTATAATAGCATCATCACAATTATTAAATATACTATCCTGACTTTTGGTGTATATTAAGCTACCTGTATCGTGGAATCTAAACATTAGTTTAGGATTATTTTCTTGAAGGGTAAGATTAAGATGCATTTTGATAAAATTGAAATAAGAAATTATACGAAACCAAGTCTTGCATGTGCACTTACAGATGAATGTAGATCTGGCTGCTACCCTTGAAAGGATTTCAAGGTCCATCTCTTCAAAAAAGCTCGATATTGCTCAAATATCCTTCTTTTGATTCTTCCAGACTGAGAAAAAAAATAAAGGTTTCGGTTTCTTGATTGTGATATTTGGTTGTCCCTGAGTTGGGATTTGCTGTGATATTTCAAGGTTCCTTGATTTTCAAAAACCCTAGTTCAAGAACAAGACGACAAAAATGAAGAAAGAAAAATGAACCCAAGAAATGAGTGACTAGATTTCACGTTTTGGGTCAATATAGGGTGTATTTAAGAAAATAGGGTGGAGTGTAGTTTTAATATAATGAAGGAAAAAAAATGTTGATTACACATAAGATATCGTTTTTTTGTTTTGTAAATTGATATTTGCCTACATACACCCGTATTTTGGATTTGGTTTGGTGCGGTTTCACGGTTACAATGGTATGTACCGTATGTTATAACATTTTATCTTCCGATTCTTACTTGATTATGATAATTTATGTTCGAATTTCACAAATTTCAGAAATTAGGATTTTACAAAATTAAAAAATTTCGGAGATTTTTCAAACTTAGGGTTAATGAGGTTGATTTTTATAATAATATGAATTGGGTTTTGGCTTAATTTGAGTTTCGTTAATTTACAAAATTTTAATTTGAGTTATGATTATAAGGGTTGCGATGTTATGATTCTTGTAACAGGGTTCAAGTGGGGCTGAAATGCATGAAAGAATCAACACCTTCGTTAAGTGACCCTTCATCTTTCTCAATTATTTTTTGCTCAGTTATCTTTGGGTCAAATTAGTTATATTGTCTTTTTGATCTTCTAGGTTTGATAAATTTCGTTTCATATATAACTAGTGGCATATTCCTTATTTAATGCATAGGCTCGGGTTTATGATTGCTTTCTCCTGTATATCTATTTCATCTATTATATGAATTAACATAACTCAATAATTTGGTTAATTATGATTCTAGTTCTTAGTGCCACTACTTTTTGGCAGTTAAGTTGGTTGCTAAATGTTAATACTTATCATAGCCGATTCGTACTTTATCGTTGTGTTTATATGCATGCTTCTAGATACTTCATTTTGGTTCAGAGGACAATCATTTTGCTATGTTTTTCTTCTTTTGTGTCAACTTTTTGTCCAAATACTACACTTTATCTCTTCATGTTGTTAAAAGAAAGAAAATTCAGTGTTCCAATGCTTTTTATAATGTATTATGGGTGTGCTGGAACCTTTAATTTGTTAGAGATTAAAAATTTTATAGTTTTACCAATTTAATATTGTTGTAATAAGTTTTCATAAAAATTAGAATTATCAAATACTTGGAACTGACACAATTGTTGGTTTTGGAAAACCGATAGCTCTACACTGAACCGAGTCAGTGTGGTTTTGTACCAATCTGATTTGGACATGGTTCGATTTTGGTTTCAAAAACTAAGAAACCGAGTTTCATGGTTTCGGTTATGGTTTAATAGAAAATTGAACCGACCCGCACCATTTACAACTATATTGTGGCAACTAGCACTTATGATTCGTTCTGTCGAGACCGGGTATTGGGCTAGCATCAAAATTCAACTATTTACGGACCAATACGATGTTGTATCACTGATATAGTCTGATACATACGGTAGCAAATATGTTGAAGACGCTCATATTTTACTCTTTGTACTCATCCTCACATGTTGAGAGTAAAAGAGTAAAATTGACAATTTTGCCGAGAAACAAGTCGTGTGAACTTGATTTTGTTTTTTTAAGGCATGCGAACTTCGCCTTGAGAATAGTCACACAAGATAAGGTGCTTGGCTAAGGTGCACACGTTGGAAGCAAGAGAGGTATAAACATCTCCCTCTTCAAAAATTAGAGTTTGAAAGTGTTTGGCCAGAAGGCAAAAACTCAGATTTTACTCTTGTGCTCAGTCTCACATGTTGAGAGCAAAAAAGTAAAATACCAAGTTTTAGAGAGAAACATGATGTCCATGCTTGGCTTCTGAATAGGCGTGTAAGCCTGGGCTGAAAAACAACATGCACAAGCAAAGGTAAGGTGCGTTTTTGAAAAATTAGGGCAAATTCCTTTTTTTTCTTCTCTAAATTAGGGTTTGAAATGCTTTTTGACACACTTTTGCAACATTACAAGTGTTTTGAATTTATTTTCAAACCCTAATTAGGGTTTGAAGATACCTTTTGACACGCTTTTGATACATTTATAAGTGTTACGAATCTGTTTTCAAACCCTAATTAAGGTTTGAAAATACTTTTGAGATGCTTATATGTGTTGTGAAGTATTTCAAAACCCTAAATTAAATTCTTTTCACATATTCGCATTAGTTGTCTCTTTAAGCAAAGGATTAATGCGACTAGGGTGGGAGTTTTAGCTAGTGAAAGCTACGAAATTGTGTTTGTCTCAATTTTGACTTTGAATTTAAGCACAGCTGTGGTACTTTAAATAAATCCATATATAGAGCTATATATAAGTGTTTTAATAAGTTAATATTGCTCAGTTGAATATGAATATTAACATGAGTGATTTTTGGGATTCAATTGTGGAATATAGCATCAAAATAATGTTCAAGTCGCTCTATACTGGTGAGAATCCATCTAGGAGCTTGAGATTTTATGTAAAAATCATAAAACATCTGAGAATGTTGTAGTAAGCGCCAATATTGTTCTGATGATTTTTATAGTAATGAATATTGATTAAATTCATCAATTTGATTGTATATGTAGTTGGCCATATATACAGAGAGATGACAGGGATAAACGCCTGAGAGAGGGTAGGGATAATCGCCTACTCAAGAATTCTTTTGCAGAATTTTTACAGTTTAGCATTTCTCAGACCCGGGTCTTGAGAGATAATTTACTATTTTATCCTTGTCATAAACCCACCATCTACAAAATGGTAGAACACAAACAATATTAAAGAGATTATGAACATATGAGAATAAATAATTCAATTAGTAAACATGTTTTCAAACTTCAGACTACGTCTCTAACCAATAAGAAAGGTTTTGTTACTCGTGTATTTTTTAAAATCCATGGAAAACATACGAAAGCAAATAAGCAAAACCTGGGGATCGTAACGATCAATCGCCACTCCAAACCCTAACTTCTTGTTCTCCTTATTGTTGTGGAGGTTATGCATGTGTCCTTTCTAAGAGTTTAACAAGTCTTCTTATATATATATCTCACAAAATCTAGGTGTTAGAGTCCTACCGGGACCAAGTTTCATTAATTTAGAAGTCCAAAACGCGTCCAACAAGTGATCCCCGGCGTGTTACAATCGACGGATACAATCCTCCACATACGCCGATTGTAAATCCTCAAAAAACGAGAGTTTTCTGTATAAAAGTATGTCCATAATCGGTTAATATGATTCCTCATATGTGCCGATTGTAAAACACTCAATTTATCCAGTTTTTTATGTATAAAATATCAACTACAATCGGCGGATATAATCCTCCATAAGTGCCTAAAAAGCTCAAAAACAGGGATTTTCCTGGCTCAAAAAATGTCCAGAATCGGTTTACGTAACTCCCTGTATCCACCGATTCTGGGCAATCCTTTTTTTCTCTAACTTATTTGCGCATAACTTTTTCATACGACCTCAAAATGACTATTCTTTTTGCGTTGACTTCATCTTTTAATTTTTTTTCAAGATGATGAAAAGAACTTCTGGATTTGAACGAGTTGAACTTGATATTTGACCTTTCTTCACCTGAAGAACTTGACTTCCTTGTTCATTTATGTTGCAATGAATTCCTTTCTTATTTTTTAGTTAAATCAACTTCAAAACTCCTAAAGAACTCAAAAACAAACAAAATCAAAGCATAATGATATGACAACTAACAAAAAATCAATAAATTAGAGTACCAACTAGTTCAAATAATGCACCTGTCACTGGGATTAAATTAACACTGACGGAGTGGCAAGAGGACATCCGAGTTGGATGGATTCATATGCAAATATTCCATGAAAATAACCATCACAACATTAGCACAACCTCTAGGGATCACAGTTGCACTCATGGATGAAACTGGGGCCATGTTGATAGCGACAAGAACGACAACAACTAGACAATGGAACAAAGTCTACTTCGAAACGTACTCCAAGATATTTGGTTCGATTGATTCATAAAAACCAATACGGATCCACCTTGGTATATCTTGGAAATCAAGCAATGAATGAGACATACACCATAAATTACAGTGGATCACAATTATAAAGAGGGAAACCAAGCGGCAGATGGATTGACAAACCATGTGGTAGACGAAACAAGACATGAGCTTTCTATACCACAATATGGGATTATATTGTCCCATCTTTCTTAAACCATATTGTATTAAATGACTCAAGGGGTACGAGATATCCTCGTGTAATTCCTACTTATCTTGATAAATTTTTCTTATGTTTCAAAAAAAAAATTCTTTTTGCAAGCAGGCGAATGATGGTAGTTTAAAAAAAAAAAGTAAAAATGGTAGTAATAAACAACTTCAATTTCATAAGAAAACTGCAGAAGACATTTCATTTTTTCGCTTGTAATTTCAATAAATACAAAGCCAAATTTCTTTTCATTTTTGTTTTTATTACTTTCAAGAAAAAAGGTTTTAGAATTATAAAATCCAGGCAACCGAGACAAAAAAGATTAAGACTCAGTCTCATGGGGACTCCACACCCCTCATCCACATCAACCTTATGAATGATCTAACTTTTGTAAAAAACTCCACATGTTCAAGTGGAATATGTATAGCTTTATACGTTTAGTTTTTTTTTCCAAAATATATAATGATTATATGTCTTGATATTGACTGGACAAAACATATAATGATTATACGGTTTGTAATTAGATTATACTAGAGAATCAATTATCATATTCTCTTAATTCTTCCTCTTTATACGTTTCAGCATCACATACAATGGTTATGCATTTTATTTGGTCTGATGTGCACCTTGCAAAGACTATAACTCTAGTGACCCATATGATCGGAAGAGTGAGGAAATAACACGGCAACGCACGATAATGAGTCTCGCTGATAAGATTCTAATCAATACGGGCTAAGTAGAATGAAATTCTCGTGCTTTTTCAGAGTCTTTGCTCCTATTTAAATAGGTTGTTTCGTTGAATTTCAACACTTCATCTTGATCCACTTGCACCTAGGAATAACCATAATCTTTCTTAAAAATTGCTTTTACAATAATATGCATAAAGGCATGATTAGTTCCACGAATCTCACTGCACTGACCGTAGTAGACTCCTTTTCGTTGGACAAAAATAGAGGTCTAGCTCGTCCTTTTCTCCCCACCCCCACTTATTCTATCTGAGAGGCGAAAGAAGAGCGTTTATTGGCACCCATGAACGATTATGCGCTTTCTACTTTCTCCGAGCGTATAACCATCATACGCCTGAAATTGAATTCACAACTTAATTGCCTACAAGTGTAAAATCCAAGAGTGAAGTGTGATTTTTGGCCACAATCAGCCAGTCTAATAATAACATTTATTCGCTCAAATTAATTTATACTATAGCATAACGAGATTTTCTATACTTCATGTAAATCTAATATTTGCTAATATAATCAAATATAACTTTCTAACTACACAATTGAAATCAAGTTGTTACCAAATCAATTCTATGCATAAATGCATAAAATCATCTTATAAATAGTAGATACACATGCATAAACACATTAACCAAGTTTAATAGGTCAAAACATAAATTTCATACTTGACCATATACATAAATCATGTCTTATTTATTTATACATCTCTAAGAAAATTCATTTAATGCGGTAAAAAACCATTAACATAGAAAAAACGTTACTTGACAACCACTTGATCGCTATCAATATAGAAAATGTGCCACTTGACAACCACTTGATCGCTGGTAGGCTGGTAGCTGTGTAACATGTTTGGGCTGTTTGGTAACCATTATTATAATGGATTATGAGCCCAATAATCAATTATCCAGTCCATAATCCATTATATAGGTGTTTGTTAAAATTTATAATAACAGATTATTTTAATTATAATTGAAAAAACTATTTTCATAAGTAGAAAAAAGTTGTTTATAAAAATTATCATAATAAATTATTTTTTGTAACAAAAATGAATTAAATTTTTTTCCTTATTTTTTCTAAATTATCAAGAGAGAGACAAAAAAACAATTGTAAACTAATTTATTTATTTTAGATCACTATTCTTTCCTCTCATATTCGAAAACATTTTTCTAAATTAATCAATTATTTTAAGAATATGTTTGTTAATATTTATTGAAATAATAATTAATAGTATAATTATTTTTTAATTTATGATTACCTATAATCATAAATAATAATCATAATTTTTACCGAACAAAACCGTTATGAAATAAGAAACTAAATTACCCCTTAAAACCCAGGGTATGGACATGTGGTAACAACTATCCCAGATATATTCTACCTTGGTTTACAAGTCATGATTAGAAATCTCACCTTTATTTTTCCTCTTTTTCTTTTTTCTTTTATTTTTTTTGGGACGACTGGAAGAGCAGTAGAACATCGAAGAAACATCTCTCCAAATAAACTGTATCTATCTTTAAAATTTTCTACTCTCTCAATTTCCCAAAATTCCCAACCCAAATCCCATCAAATTCCCATTCTCTCTCTCTTCTATATATATCCAATTGAATTGTTACCTAACTAAAGTCTTTAGTTAACAATGGCAAGACCTAATCAAGAAGCAATCGAAACCTTTATGAATATTACAGGCGCTTCACAAGAAGTCGCTTTACAAAAACTCGAGGTAACCCTTTTTTCCATTAATTAATTCTGGGTTCAACTCAATTTGGGATTCTTTTTCGTTTTTTCAACTCAATTTTGATAATGGATTCAAATTAAGAATGATGAGGATGTTAGGGATTTGTTTTGTTTAATTTCATTGGCATATGTCAGATTTAGTCTGTGTACTGTCTAATTTAGTTGAAACCACACATCTGAGTAATGGTTTTAAAAGTTGAAGCGAAATTTAGTAACATTAGGGAGATTGTTTTCTTTTTAGATTTTAGGGGTTTAAAGTGGGTTTAATTAGTTGTAGGTTGAGATTAGGGATCACTTGGTTTCTGGTAGTTAAGTTTGTAGGATTTGTGGAGTTTTTTACTGTTTGAGGAGGCAGCATTGGGGGTTTCACTTAAATTAGACTCAGGAAAAGGGCTCTTACTGATGTCAGTGAGCTTCATATGTTGGGGTTCATTATTTGGAGAGTAGAATGTACTCTGTTATTTTTCATTGCGGTAATACAGGGGCTTAGTTTTGTAGAAAAACATAAGAGTTTCAAAATTAGCTCCATTGGCTTGATGAAAATGAACTGTGGTCTGTCGTAGTGAGCCATATAGCTAGAAGTTTCTTGATTCTATTTGAGCATTGCTAGTTATGTATATGCGCCTTAAACGGGTGAATTTTTGTCCTTCTGTTTGACATGATGCTGTTTTTTTTTCTATCCTTAGAACTCTGATTTTTTTTTCTTTTTCATTATAAACTAGAGAGGTGATTGAACATGGTCGACATGTATGTGCATTTTCCCTTTATTACAGTGTGTAAGATTTGTGTTTTGAACTAGTTTTTGGTTTTCTTAGGTGTTTTTAATCTTTTATTAAATTGAATTTATGGCAATGATTAGAAAGAGAGATGGCTTGAGTGGGGTTTCATGAACTTCTCAATTTTGAAGGTAGAGAATTAGAAGGTGCCGCCTTTTTGTATTTTCTACAGATAAGGCTTGGGCATCTTCAACTGCTTCCTTCTTTGAGCAGTTTCCTGCAATGACAGAGTTCTTAAAATTACACTTGATATGAGCCTTACCTTGTGTGGTCTTAGCAATATCGGAGAAGTAGGCTGCTGCTTTTCTACTCGTTTTTCTTTATTTCCTTTGTCCTCCCACCACCTCGTCTACATTTTTCCCCTTTAATTTTTTTTTTCAATGAGATGTGATGGTTGGATCAGTATGGATTTTTATATATCACTGGCATCACTGTTCTCGACTAAATGCTTCTACTGAGACCTTGTTTAGGCTATATGAGTAATTTGTTCCCGAGAACATTATTGTAATGTAAGAATAGATACTGTCACATGTAGGCGCAGGGTTCCTTATAGAGGCTCCTTTTTGTCTTAAAGTAATAAGCATTTTTTTCGGAGATTAGAGATTTACCGCATGCATCGTTAAGCTGGTGTGAGAGATTTCCAGGTTACCTTGATGCTCAAGGTGAATGCAACTCCTTGTACTGTGATAATTGGGTTTGATCTCCGTCAGTTGTTTTTATATCGTACATTGTTCGGATAACTGACAAAGATGATAGGTAGCCCGTCTTCACTTAAAGATGCTGTAGCCTTTTTTTTCTTGTAAGGATTATGTGTAAGATTGCAAGCATCACCTGAAATGACAGATAACTGTTCAACCGTCTTATTTTATCCTCGTATATTTAATATTATTCTATACTCTCCATTCATCTACTTCTTATTTTATGCTTCTAGTTGTCATATTTCATCACCATCAATGTTCCTCAAAAGTGTTCTGATGTCATGTGCGTTTGCCTGGCTCTTAGGAACGTGGTGGCGATCTCAATGAAGCTGTAAATGCATATTTTAGTGAGGGAGACAGAAGCAGGTACTCAGTTTTCAGTTCAATCTAGTAGTTTTTTCTAGTATTTTTTTTTTAGTTTACACAAATGTATCTTTCTAGTATGGGCTCATGATTTTTGTGTCTGCTGATACTTACCTCTCCTATTCTTGTTTGTTTTGTTCAGTGCCCTTCCAGCTTCTACTGCGATCCCTCAAAATGATTTCATGGATATAGATGACGATCCTCTTCTAGTGGAGCCACAAGGACCTCCTTTACCACTTCTATCTGCTGCTCGAAATTTGAACCCGTTCTCACTGCTAGATCCAACTTTTGGTCGTAGTTTCCTTGAAGTTGCTACTGGTGCACCATTGGTTTCGCATCCGAGAGAGGTAAGGGAGATCCCTATAGAGGTCAAAGATGGAAATGATCAGGGTAATCCATCTGGATCCAGACCTGTAATTGAGGACATCACTGGGACAACAACGCATGGTCCTGAGATCCATGGAAGAGTAGTAATTGATGATGGCGAAGAAGAAAACATTCCAACTGCTCCTGCTGCTCCTTTTCTAGACTATGATAATGATATAGAGGAAGAAATGATTCGAGCTGCCATCGAGGCTTCAAAGCGAGAGGTTGAAGTGGGAAACCTTATTCATCAATCCAGTATTCCTAGTGTATGTGACATTGTTAGCCTTTTTTACTGTGGCACTGCCGATATATTGTCAATGTTGTATCTCGATTCCTTGAACCATTTTTGTGTCAATCTAGGTTTTGTCTGGTCCAGATCTTCAGCAAAGGGAGCCTCCTGTGGAAGATGCTGAGCTTCTTCGAGCTGTTTCATTGTCGATGAAGGTATCTATTTCCCAACTGCTGTCTTCGCTTTCTCCATTTCCTCTTTCTGATATATGTTAACTGTCTTTAACATGTACTTCCTTCAGACAGCAGAGCGAGAGAAAGCATTGCGTGAGCAGGGAAATACCGAAACAACAGAGAAGGATGTCATTGATTCATCTGATGAGGACGAAATTGAAACATTAACGGCAAACAGAAGGTTTGTATATTTTGTTATTTATTATCCATAATTTTATGTGCTCAAAATTTCTAGTACTGATTTGATTTTGCTTTATTGCCCATAAAGGCGATTACGTTCTTTTAACCAGGGAGCTTCAAGTCAAGTTAAACTGGAAACTGGAAGCTCATCTGTCCGAGATGAAGCTGAAGATATTGAAGAGCAGCCTTTAGTAAGACATAGATCCAGACGTGTGTCTTCTGGGTCTGTAGGGTCTCTCAGAGAAGTTGGAGAGATGGACGAGAGCCCACCGGCAAGTCCTGGCCCACCTCTCTCACAAAATGGGGACACATTTCCTGCTGAGGTATCTTCTATCTTTACATTAAACTCAGAAATTTCATGTGGTCAAAAGATAATAGTTTTTGTATTCAAATATATGTGTATTTGTGAATCTCAGACATATTGAATGGATTCAAAAGTTCCATATATGCCTCCATCATTTTTATGAGTTGTAACAAAGTTTTGTCGTTTATACTGTGCTGAAGTGGGGAGGCATATCTTCAGAAGAACATGATGAAGCAGTTATGCTTGAGGCTGCACTATTTGGTGGAGTTCCCGAAGGGCCTGCGTATAATTACCCATATCCAACTCGTCAAACTGGAAGTATGGGCTACTATCCTCGGTCAGCACCTCGTCCCCCATCACCTACACTGACAGCTCAGCGTTTACTTAGAGAACAACAGGTGTGTACTCTTTTAGTGGCTGGGAAACTGTCTTTATCATGACTGTATTGAGCCAACACTGAACTCACAGGACGACGAGTATCTTGCATCTCTGCAAGCGGACAGAGAAAAAGCTGAAGCACGCATTTTAGAAGAACAGGCTGCCAGAGAAGCAGCGCTTGAAGAAGAAAGAAAGAAGGAGCAGGAAGCTCAAAAGAAATTATTAGAGGAAGAGGTAACCTTTACTCTCTTTTTGCTGATCATTGGTGAGATGAGTTTTATGTATTTAACACTACTTTTTAGTTTCTGTTCTATGTTGAACCTAGGAATCAACTAAGGCCAGTGTTTAAAAATCCCCTTTTGTACTTCACTTTTTTGCTGCCTTGATGCTTGCACATCTAGTTTTATTCTAAGGCACACACCTTTTTGGGCTTTAAAAGTCCAAAACCTTGGCTTTGATACAGGACTTAGATCCATTTTATTACTCTAGTCCTACCTGCATAAATACTATTGAAGGTGACATGTCTCGAAGTTGAAGAGACTGAAGGTGGACACTGTACTGTAGCACGCGAGCAACTCAATATTTTGTTACCTTTTGACATCTTGTTTTTATGATCTGTGTTTTCCCTCCTGTTTGCATATTTTCAGTTCTTCTAGCATTTTATGAGTCATGTTTATTTATTTTTATAATTCTAGCATTTTCTCTATCCAATGGAATGCTGCCTATCGCCTCAGCATAATTTAAACCTTGACTGGGATATTGCGTTATAGATAAGACAGAGAAATCAAGTTGAAAGACAAAAGAGATGGTTTGTGATCCTCGCTCATTGCTACTGACGTCAATTACATTACAGAAATGAATGTTAAGTCAGTTATGCGAGTTTCTTTGTCAAATAACAACTTTTTCCAAAGTCAAGATGATCTCTTTCTTTCACTTCTTTGTCTATTGCATTTGATATGTATAACCCTGTTCAAGATATATTTGACAGACCTGACTTCCAATAAGAAAAGGAGTGCACCTTCATACTGTTTAGTAACTTCTCTTATTAATTTCAGGAATTCGAGAGAAAACTAGCTGCAAAAGAAGCATCTCTTCCTCAGGAACCCGCCACAGATAATGAGAATGCTATTAATCTTCTTATTCGGATGCCAGATGGTTCCCGACTTGGCCGGCGCTTTCTGAAGTCTGACAGGTTACAGGTAATGCGGACAGAAGAATTAGCTAGTAGTTAAAATCTCCCATGTTGGGATCTTTGCTCTGTTGTATATGAACACTTTTATATCTTTTATTGCAGTCTCTTTTCGATTTCATAGATGTGGGAAGAGCAGTTAAGCCAGGCACCTACAGATTGGTAAATTTTCTTCTCCTATTGCGTTTTCTCCAGTCTCTTTTTATCTTGAATACATCCATATCATCAATGTCATGTAATTTTATCCACTCATAGCAAAAGAAATTTGTGGATCTAATTTCCGTGAGGTAAGATAGCATAAGTTGGAAACAAATATATGGCGTGCCTTGCAAAGTATGGAACTTGTCCAGTATTACCTAAACATTACTGTCACAAAAGAAATCTGCAGTATTACAGAAACAATTGGTTTAACTTGCAGAATAATTGTTTATCAGAAGAAAGAGTTGCAAATCCCTCCCAATAAACTAACAATTGTGAGAAGCAAAAATTTCTAATTTTAAGGGTGACTGCTAAAATTTGAATTCTGAGAACCAAAATATCAATTCTGTTAAACTGAAAAAGAAGAATTTCATGAAGAAGCATGAGATGTTTTACAAGCAGCCAAAGTTTGTGGCATGGAATTAAGATTGCTCCGCAGTATCATTTTCCAGGGTGGAGAATTCTCCACTGAGGAACATTTTTCTATTTTAATGACATGGAAGATCTATCATTCTTGCAAAGCTTTTGCTTAATGCGACTGTATTGTTTATTTGCAGGTGAGGCCATACCCTAGGCGTGCTTTCAGTGATGGTGAGAGTGTGATATCCCTAAGTGATTTGGGGTTGACTGGCAAACAAGAAGCATTATTTCTAGAGTTAATTTGAAAGTTACAATAGAAAAGCTTCGTTTTTAGGTTTGTTTGAAGTTTGGGTTTAGATAATGGAAAGGAAAATATATCAGTGTGGGAGTAAAGATTTCAGGTTGTGGTGATCGGTTAATGGAGGAAATATATTGAATGGCAGGAACCGGACAGAAGATTTGATTCTTTTCTAGCTTTGGACTTTTAGATATCCTTTACCCTTTATAACCACCTACAGTCTCCCACTTTATCTTTTGTTTTTAGATTTACAGAAAACCTAGTTCGTTTTTAATGGTTGTGTGTTTGATTTGTCTATAGATGGATATTGTACATAATATATTCATTTACTTCCAACTTATCATGGATTTTAGCTTTTCTTGGAGAATTGAATGGTTTTGCTTTAGTCAATTTGCACTTGTGAGGTAATAAAAGAATCGGGAAGGGAAGGTAATTTAGCTAGATATGTGAACAAACGCTAGTTTTACCACTTGCCTGTGGCATGTCTAGCTGATATCTGTATGAATTTCGTCCCTGGTAGTTGCAGACTTGTAGTAGTTCCACGAGCATATCTCAAAATGTTGATGCATTTCTCTAGACGAGGGTGGATTAAGATATTCATATGAAATGTATTTATGCTTCCATGTGTAAACAAGTAAGGTTGATATGGCCATTGCATGAAGACGACTCTTAAAAGACTACTATAAAACTGTTAACAAGGAAGTAGTAGTTTGGCTGTAAAAGTCCGATCCGTCTAGGGGTGTAAAAGTCCGATATACCACTGAGATTAATAGGGGTTGGAGTTTAAAGTTTGAGTGGGACTTTTAAAAGGGCTTTGGAAGGCTGAATTTTGTTGGTCCATTTTTAGCGTTTTTTGATAAAAATATCTGTATCAAAAAAAGAGAGAAAAAACGAGAGCATGGTTAAAATCAGGATGAAGTCAGTACTTACGACGGCCACAAAATGATACGTACAGTAAAGTAGTCTGTTTATGGCGAAAGGTGCTTTCAGTTGAGCCTTAAATTGACAGTTTTCTACTCTTTCTAAATAGGATTCAGCAAGCTGTGAACTCTCTTTCTATTGTGAAAATGATGCGAGTCTTAATTGAGAGTGATCTGTTATTTTCGTGTAGGTGGAAACTAACTTGTCATTCATGCCTCTAATCAAATGAACAGTTGGATTGATGTATGTATTATTACATATTCCCTTGACAACAAAAGTTGTAGGTGACGTGAGGGATAATGATAAGACTACCTACCAAATACACACACCACCATATCAACAACCAATTATCATCGCATCATCATCTTCTTTTTTCTTTCTTTTTGGAGTTCGATTTGAATAATTCCTTAGTATTGGGTGTCACTAGAGTTAAATTCCATTATATATGACAAAAAAAGAGAAAAGAATAAAGCAGTGTATGATGTTACTTAACATTCACTTAAGAACAAAAATGAAAAGATTTGTTAAAGTCTATAGTACTGTCTTCCTCACTATGTTGGGATTCTAGCTAGTTAGGTGTGTGTTACTAGCTTTTGAGTGTAACCGATTGTTTTTTCTTTAAAAATAATCCCTTTTGAAAACTAAATGGTATTTTTCATTTTTCAATTTTTACATAAAAATATTATTTTTTCTGAGATGAAAATAACACTTTTTAAATCTGTGATTTGAATTGCACGGATCATTACTGTTTTTCTTAACACTAATGTAAGAAATCAGTGGGATTAGTTTCATGCACGAAAGTCAAAACCAGTGGTAGTTGTCCCACGCATACATGTAGGAATATCCCACTCGCACTATTTAGATTGTTTTAGACGCTGCAGAGGTTCACTAATTTTGGGTCCAGAAATTAACCTTGCTTGTTGCTTGCGCAGCTATCTTTAGCTTCCTAGACCTTTCTTAATGCATCTGTAAAAGCTTTTTATAAGTGTAAACACTACACAATTGCGGCCTCGAGAGCGACACAAAAATAAATTGTGGTGCAAGTTAACAAACAAATGAACAATCATTGCCTTAACATCTATTCAGACATGTTCCACACGCCACAACCAATACATTTACGACACGAAGGCGAAATATTTTTTTAGTGTAAAAAAACGGTGGATGAAAAGCATTTTCAGGAGATAAACCCTCAAAAACTCTGAGCGGCCATGAGGTGAAAAATTACTAAGCCCAAGAGAAAAAAATAGATAGATGGAACATTTTATTTTCTTTATTAAAAGTAACTTGTGCATTTTATATCTGATTTTGCATTGTATTTCTTATTTGCGAAGCAGATGACATCCAAAAACTATAACAAGAGAATGAAACTAAGGAGAAATCCCTAACTTGCTCCCATTATCATTTACTAGCCATTTACCATCTTCCTCTTGTGTATCACCTGGTCCTGAAAGCAGAAATAATTATTAATCAAATGATTTCAGAACAATGTGTACGTACAAAGAGTACTCAAGAAGGCAATTTTCCCTCACATAGGATATGACGGGTGTAGTTAAGGTGTAAACAGAGTGTTTGAGAAATAAAATGAAATAAAATAAAATAAAATTGAAATAGTACTTAACAAGTGTACCACAGGTTAGAGCTGGGAGATTGCAAGCTCTAGGGATACGAGCAGCAATGCGAAGAGTGTTACAAATGCAGGTCTGATCTACTCGTTGCAAGGGCGCTGCAGCATTCAGCAGTGGGTGAAGGCGAAGCAACACCTTGCCCGGGAAGAACGAATGGTGCACAGATGTTAAGATTAGTAATATCCTGGGTACAAGACTGTGATCGGGCTGACTTGATTCAGCTCCTAGAGTCATCGGTATGAGAAATAATGCAGCTGAAGTATAGCAAACACCAGACTTCTTAATTCCTGCCATGACTGTTTCTCCCTTTCGTTCTTTCTTTAATCACTTTGAGATATGAAATTAATATTCTAAAGTGAGTATATAGGTTTTTTCCACTTGGATAAGAGTAGAGAACAAAGAAGTAATATTTAGGGGTGTATAAAGGTCGGTTCGGTTCGATTTTTAGTAGAACTGTGTACCTCTCAATGTTCGGTTCTCTACTCATGTACCTGTACTTTATATTCTCGGTTCGGTTCTTGTACCTATACCTATCTTTTCGGTTCGGTTCCGCTCCTGTACTTTTTTTTTTCACAAAAACATGGCCAAAAAATTAAAATGAAGATAAGATGTTCGATTGTTGGGAGAAAACGTGGCCCAAAAATTTCACATCATCCTGTTGTGCGCAAGTTTTTTTATGCAATGCTATAAATGATACACAACCATCTTCAATAGGAAATCATAATGATCAAGTGACATTTGAGAAGAAACAAGATTTTTTCATGATCCTTCTATTAAATTACTGATAAACCAAAAGCCCACAAAAGCGATGCAACATTGTTCTATTCTACCATGCGGGATCCAGAACAATAAAGTTGTCAGGAGAGACTCATAGAAACCCATTGAAACTAGAGAAAAAAAGCTCATAACACAAATCGAAAACATTGTATGATTTGATGGCTATGAACAATAACGATATAAATGCATATTGCTAAAAAAACATCATTCATAACGAACTTTGACATTATAAAAGAAACTCTGAAGATGGTTTGAAACATAAACTTTACTTTGAACTACCCTCAATATTTAACTGTGTATATTAACCCTTTCTTATATGTTCATCCACATTACAGACATGAAGTACCCTTCCTTAAAGGGAAAAAAGAAACCTAACTTATAAACATACGGAGGTACATTCGGTCCGGTACAGGTCGGTTCCTAGGTAGAACCTATACCTTGTACCCGGGTGTACTCGATTCTTTTTTTTTTGTACTTGTATCCTGTACCTTCGGTTCGGTCCATTTCAGGTACGGTTCGGTCCTTCGGTTCCGGTCGGTTCATGTGCAGCCCTAGGTATGTTATTGTTTTTTCCCTTGATCTCATTTTCTTTTAATGTTTCTCCCTCCTTTGGTTTCTCTGGCACATCATCATCTTCCTTGTCTGACTCTGTCTCTGAAATCTTATGCCCATCTTCTGGTATCTCTCTAGTGATAGATCCTCCTGGTTCGTTTCCGTTGTATTTACGCTTTCGCTTGTAATTATTTATTTTCACGACTTCTATTCTGTATTCATCTTTCACTAAAGTCACATAAAAAGAATGAACATTTTTACTATATCGTGCCCGAGCTAATCTCTTGTTTATACACGCACTCCAAGAACCGACAAAAAACAAAAGTTAAAAAAGGCTGTTCCAGACTCTCATTATCTGATACGTCAGATTCAGGGCAGGTTTTTCGTTTCTGCTAAATGTTTTCTTCAGTTTTTCTGAGAAGTTTGCAGATAAAACTAACAGTCCTTTATAAAATCATGAATGTAACTTCATTCTTGTCATAAAACGTTTTCAAAATAGATTTTTCTTGGAAAAAATAAAAGTTTTTCAGCTGACATGTGGGTCGTCGTTTTCAGTGGTCCATTCTGCTAAACTGAGGTTAAGTTTTTGCTCACCTTTTCTTCTCTAGGGTTTTCTACTTGGAAGTAAATGAGGTTTTACCACAGGTTGCCACCAGATCTCTGTTTTTTTTTAAGGCTCAAGAAACTCACAGTTCTTAGAAACTTGGATATTTTCTTAATGAAGATGACAAGAGAAGGTTAATCTCTTATGGACTCGAAACTCTGCTTTAAATCCTTATAAGTCTTTATCGAGCGTTTGCAAGTATATTGTCAATACACTGCTACTTTTTCGATCTTATATCAAGGATGAGCTGATTTCTAAGTTCACTATCGGGGTTTCAAAAGATGAACACAGGATATACCTGTTTTGAAAATATCACTAAAAAGAACAAGAACAAATGACTATTAACCACAAGGTACTCCTGATATTTATAAGTCATCCCTGTTCTAGCGCCAAATTGTAGTAGCCATTTTTCTAGCTACACAATAACACAGGTCTATGACATTGAATAATAACTTTAAATGAGACTATATTAACATCATAATCCACTCAACTGATATCTTACTTAAGTATTACTAGAGAAATCAAGATCTTATTAATGGTGAAATGGTTGTTACAAGGTGTAGTTCTAATTTTTGCTATGAGAGTCTTTTGTATACCCTCTGATTTTGGAAGAAAAACCTTAACATTCTCTTGTCATCTATGCGGGTATATATATACAAAGGTCCTCATACATTTTTTGTTTACTACCATATGGTGTATCTTTTATGATGCTTTATTTGACGTGGGAGCCTTATCCTTCTTTTTCTCCTCGCACGAGTATCTGCTATCGTTCGTGGGCTCTACTACATTCTTGTATATTCTTCTTTCTTTCGTGTTTGCCTAAGCTTGAGTCTTTCTCGAACTTTGTGTATCTACGTATCCATCGAAGCTTATTGTGATGTCTTGTCATCTCCCTCTGCCTGAGTCTGACAAAGTCCAACTTTACACGTTCGTCTTTCACATAATGCTCTTGTTCCTTGATTCAAACTCGTTCGTTGATGTAGTCAAGGTGCTTTCCACGTGCCCTGATCTTATATTGGCGGTAGATATCTCGAAATACGGGTGGTAACATTTCAACATCTTTCTCATGCTTCTCGGTGTTATCTTCTTATGTCACTAGTGCTTCTAGGATTACTCCACGTGGCAACCGAATATTTGACTATCACAATAACTATGTGTGTGAAGGCCAATCTTGTTTGATCATCAATCACAACAGATGAAAAGATTTCAAAACAGTGTCTTTGACTACTTTCTTTGCTATCAAGAAATCTAAACACTGAAAAACTATTTTCTTAAGTGACATATTTAGGAAAAAATTTGAAAGGCTTGTACACCAAAGGAAAATATGCAAAACAAGTTCATTTCATATTTGTAATCAAGCAAACAGAAAAAACTCAACATATAAACTCTACCAATTCATACCTATAGAGTGAAAGTAAATGTTTCTAAAACCCAAACATAAACTAAATACTTTACTACATTATTGTTGTCTTCGTCTTACCACTCAAAACTCTTCAGGAAGCATTGACAGGTGATTGAGAATCAATTGATGATCCTAAAAATTGCAACTAGTTGAAGTCAATTCGCATCAAAATATACATTTCTCAATTTCCTTCAACATCTTATTTGAATGTTTTTTCTGTAACATATAATGATTCAATATCAATTATTGAAAATTTCTTTTTTGGAGTGTATAAACTAAAAGAATACTCCTGCTATGAGGTCATTATATAGAGGATAACAATTTACCGGATGTGTTCAATTTCACATTTGATGAAATTATGGGTGTGTATCATGGTGTACAAGACATAATAGAATATGCATGAACTTTGAGCACACAATTTTTAGTTTATGCAATATTTTTTTTGGTTGAAAAGTGCAGTCAAACTCTCTTCAAGCTTCAAGCGACTATTTTTCAACAATGTTAATTAGAGGTATCAATCTGTTTGAGGGTATCAAAATCCATATAAAAGATAAAAGGGAGATTTTGCGTTACCCTCCCTGAATAATGTGTTATTTTGCATTACTTCCCCTATTAATTTTAAATAGGCAAAGTCTCCATTATGTTAGTTCCGCAGTCACCATGTGCAAGTGTAGTGCACGTGTGTGTTATTACTTAATATTAAAAAGAAAAATAAATAAATATCCCCAAAATACCTTTTAGGCTAAATAAAAAACTAAACATGTGTTTGTAGATGATCGATTCGATCTTACGGTCAGAATCTAATCAAGTATATGAACGATCAGATTTAAATCTTTTATTGATATGCATTTAGAGATATACATGTATCAAAATCTCACCTACCAAATACACGAAGAGGCGGGAGAAGAAACAATTTTTCCGTCTCAGAGAAGAGGAGAGACAGAGAGAGAAAGTGAGGAGATTTTTTAGTCTATTTTAGAGCAACTGCAGCGGTTGGACCAGACCATCGATCAAAGACCAAATCTGTTTGGTCGTTTAAAAAAAAACGCAACGAAAACATGACTAAATATGATATTACGCTGTTGTAAATAAGCGTTAATTATCAAACGCTATATTAAAGTGACGTATATTACACAGACGTTTAACTAGACAAACGTTATGTTTTTGACGTTCATTTAGATTAGCGTTTTAAACATACGCTCCTGTAATGAAGCGTTATGTACTCAAACGTCAAACGTTACTGTACTGAAGCGTTTTGATATAAAACATAGAAAAACGTCCTAGTAAAGTAGCGTCAAAACTCAAACGCTCTTCTAAAACAGCATTTCAAAAAAAAACACCCACATATAACAATGTTTGGAAGCCTAAACGTTGGTGTAGAGGACCGTTAATTTTGAAAACGCTGTTTTAATACAACGTTTCAAAAACGCTGTTCTTAATAAACGTTTAATACAACGTTTCAGAAACGTCGTTTTAATAAAACGTTTCAAAACAACGTTTCAAAAACGCTCTTTTAATACAACGTTTCAATTCAGAACGCTCTTTTAATACAACGTTTCAAAAACGTTGTTCTTTAGAAACGTTTTGATAAACGTCTTTCAGAAATGACGTTTGTGTTTATAAACGTCCTCGTACAATGGCGTTTTGGGAAAACGCTGTCTTACATGAGCGTCAGACTATATCTGTTTTGGACCATTTTCTTGACTAAACATGATCGGATACTGTTCAATTTTTGGACCAAATACTACATTTAGTCGTCCGTTGCGTCTCACAAAATCGGACCAAAGACCATTTCTGGTGTTTACTCTTTGGTCTGATCGTCCACTGCAGTTGCTCTTATGCGATCAAAGTAGTGAAGGAGAAGATTAACAAGAAAGATATGTGGGTATTGGAAGGATTTAACATGCAGTATCCAGATCCGCGAAGATTGTAAGTTATTTTTTTTTTTTTTTGATTTTGGCTTAGGGTTTACTCGATTTTTGTTTGGATATAGGTTTTTTTTAGTATGGTTGTTAGATTTATTGTTTATAATGGTTAGTTTGATGATAATTGCAGTTTAATTTTAAGGTTTTCAAAGGTTTTTTTTTCCTCTGTTTTCGTTAAATCTAGGGTTTTTTTTGAATTTTTTTGGGATCGCTGTTGAATTTGTGAGATTTGAATGATTAGCAATGTTGATTTATGGTTATTATATATGGGTTTGATTGTAACCTTTGTTGGTGATAATGGTTGGTGTTTGAAACTGATTATGTTTTTTTTTAATTGTAGTGATAGAGTGGATTATAATAAGAAAGATTTGTTAGTTCACTATGGTGGATATTGGCCCAAACAACATGCAGTTGGGGGATTTCACTATTTTGATTATATTAAGGGTAAAGTGATGGATTTTCCTGGTTTTGATGGAGATAAGTTGTGTTTGGTTGATCTAATTGCTTCAATGGGAGATTGGCTGAATGGAACGGGAGGTGTTACACAATTCCAGTATCTAGAAGAAAAAAAAGGGTTCTTATATGATGTAGAAGATGATAGAGATTCGATTAGGATTTGGCTGACACTGATCAAGATGGAGTTAATGAGGTTCATTTGTTTATGAATCATGCTAATCCCGTTAGTATAAGTATAACTGAAGGTGGCGAAAAGTATGTTGAACCTGATGGTGTTGGCATTTGTGTTGAAGTTGATCCCATTGGTCCATCCACATAATCTCAGAGGGAAATACCAATTGATAGAGGTAATTTCTAATTGGATGATGAGGAGACACCTCAGCAGTATACTGGAGAGCCCAGTTAGCAGCCACATCGACAGAGCCAGAAAGGACCTAGTTAGAAATCCATGCATCAAGTCACACCTATCAAGGAATACATCTGTTCCAAAAAGGTTGTTAGCAAGAAAACAACGCCAAAGGTAGTGACTAGAAGAATTATAGTGGATGAACCTGTTGTAAGGAGAGTGTCACCTAAAAAGGTTCAACCTATTGAGAAGAAAAACATACATAAAAGGGAAAATGTGAATGGTGATTCCCCGGCTCCAGGTGCGTCATCAAAGAAGAAGAAAACATATACAGTTGAGTTGGATGAAGAGCATGAACTGTAGAAGAGTTGTTTGATATGCCTAAAGAAGAGTTGGATGTACTCCCTGAGAGTACTAATCTCCGGAACCATGACATTAATGATTTTCCAATTGAAGATGCTTATCACAGTAGTAGATCTGACAAATCATCAAGTGAGGATGAGAATGAGGATGGATTTGAATGTGACACTGATTTAGATGAAGATGACTCAGCAGATCCAGAATGGTTTGGAGAATACCATAAGGTTGCAGATAAATCTGATGATATGTATGAGGATGCTGAGGGTGAGGGTGAAGACCATACTCCATGGTCAGTTGTGACAGATCAATTTTCAGTTGGGCAGACTTGGCCAAATATGAAAAAATACAAGAAATTTGTGTATTGATAATTTTTTTGAAGTGAGGAAGGTAAAGGATGAACATAAAAGATTGTATTGCAAGTGTGTGGATGAAAAATATATATTCATGCTCAATGGTAACTTGTAAGCGTCCAAATAAAAGTTACTTACCCATGTTATTAATTTTACATGTAGTTTCATATTTTGGTACTAACAATTATGTGTATTCTGCAGACAATCTGATGGTCATATAATCAAAATGACCAAGTATGTGGAAAAACAATTTGTACTAACATGACTGGGTCAAATGTGAACAAAATAGCCAACTCCACTTGGATAGCTTCAACTATAGAGGATGATGTAAGAGAGGATAGTTACAACTTGAAGCCCAGACAAATAAATGATAGGATTTTGAACAAGCATGGAGTGTCACTAAAGAATTGGGTATGTTGGAAAGGACTAGGTAAAGCACTTACCAAATCCTATGGGTCTTATGAAGAGGGATATAAGTTATCTCCTGAAGTTATGATGCAGATTCAGTTGAAGGATCAAGGGAGTATAACATCAGTTGCTACTGATTTGGATGAGGATTTTAGTTAATGTATTCTGTCATTTGATGCTTACTTGAAGGGTTTTATAGATGGATGCAGACTATTTATTGGGCTTGATGGATGCCATCTAAAAGGCAAGTATGTTGGAGTGTTTCTCTCAGTTGTAGCTCTGGATGCTAATAATGGTATGTACCCCCTAGCAATATGTATTTGTGATTGTGAAAACAGGGAAAACTGGAACTTATTTCTGAATGCAATTAAAGATAGTATACTTGCTCATAAGATGCCAATTACCTTTATATCAGACAGGTAGAAAGGACTAGTTCCATCTGTTAAACAAATTTCCCTACTAATAGGCATAAGTTCTGCTTTAAGCATACGTTTGAAAACTTTAAGGCTACACACAAGGGAACTCACTTGAAAACACTAGCTTGGGGGGCATTAAAAGCTTATAGAGTTGTTGATCACAAGAGATACATGGATCAAATTGAGAAAGATTCTAAGAGGGATTATGATTGGTTTTCTGATGTAGAGACCCATACTTCGTCTAGGTCCACATTTGATTTATCTTCAAAGTGTGAGCATGTAACAAATAATTTCTATGAAAGTTTCAACAGTAGGATGTTAGATCAAATCCCTTGCACAGAATTTTGGAAGGTTTTAATTTAAAAATGATGGGATTAATGTTTGAGATGAAAATGAAAGCTAAGAAATGGGAGAATGATGGTCTGATTTTGGTGCCGAGAGCTGATAGAATTATGAAGAACAAATTAGAGAAAAAGAAGAGATACAAATTCTTTGGAGCAAGTAAGTATGTTTGGTGTGGGTAAACAACTTAAGTTCTAGTAGATGGGATGTTGACCTGCAACAAAAATCATGTAGTTGTTGAGTTGGACATCACTGGTATTCCTTGTGTGCATGCAGTTGCAATTGCCATACACTTGCATATGGATCTCAACAGGTATGCTTCTAAATAATACTTTAAACATTTCATAAGTCTTATGCATTCACTTCCAACTTATAATTTATTTATTTTGCAGTTTTGTGGATGAATTGCACAAGGTCTCATCTTACAAGAAGGCTTATGCAGGTGTAGTTAGGCATGTGCAAGTCGAGAAAATTGGATTGAGGTATTTTCTATGTCCTTCCTGATTTATTCTTATTTATAGGTTGTACTAAAACCAAAATATCTATTACAAATCATGAAATGAATGTACATAAACCAAAGTTCAAGAGAAAGACTGGTAGACCTAAGATTAAAAGGATTAGGTCTAACATTGAGGGCAGACTTGAGACAACTAAGATTGGGAATAGAAAGTGTATTGCAGTTCCCTTACCCATAACATCAGAACTTGCCCATCCAAAAATACATCATCTACAAGTGGTAGGGGCAGAGGTAGGGGAACAACCAATATTCCAACTGGTCCCTCATCACAATCTGCTTCACAGTCTACTGAGAGGTAATGTTTGCTAATTTATGTTATACTATGGGTTTTTAATATTACAAACTGTTACTATTTCCTAACTTGGCATCCTTAAATGATTTTAGGGGCATTGTAGCTGAAGGAAGAGGCACAACTGCCTCACAAGAACAAGCAAGAGGCAGAGTCAGGGGAGTTGTTCCTCCTCCTTATACTGGTGTTGGTGCAGCTGCTAGAGCAGCAACTGTTGCTAACTTCCAACACAACACAGGTTTTAGAACTGATGAAATGAGGGCAGCTAGTAGACCAACATCCCAGAACTTCAATCCACCTACATGGAGTCTTTAGGTTCTTTTAGATTCATGTGTGTTGGGTGTTTTTTTTTTTTGATGTGAAGGTCATATTTTGTACAGAGTACATGCATACTTTGATTTAGATTAGTAATGTGCAACTTAGTTGCCATTTTTTTGTACAGATACATACGTACTCTGACCTAGGTTAGTAATCTGCAATTTATTGCCATTTTCTTGTACAGAGCATAGTACTCTAATCTGGTTAGTCGGCATTGCAGAAAAAACCTATTTCCATACTATGTTTTATCTTATTTTGAAGTTTCTTTACTTTGTTATTTGACAATTGATGCAAGTAAAGTCTTAACTTAACTGAGGTTTATTCGATTCTTGTCATTACATTAATTTTCTTTTCATTTTTCTTTGTTTTAACACCAGTGATCCTTGAAACTAATCACACAATTCACCTAAAGTAGTATTTGCATTGATGTCTTTTTTTTTCCTTCAGGACATTCTTTAGCCAAATGAATATGACTACTATACTTAAAGCAACCCTTTGTTGAATGTTGTATAGGTATGGTCAACTTCACAGCTTCATCCAACCATTGGAATTCACCATAATTGAAGTTAATACACCTTAAGAACCTCCTTTGTGGATTTGCTTGAGTGTTCCCTTCCCAAACCCTTCTAATTCCATTGCATCTTCTACACTTGGAGTACATGAATGAGAAAGATATTGCAGAATGTGTTGATTGGATACAAATTTGACATGTAACTTCATCATCTTCATCATCACTGGTTCTCTGCACTTTAAAATTTTACTTGTGTTACCCCCTTATTGTAAATATAATAATTTGGATTACTCCTCTTTAATGGTGGAATTCCGACCTCGCATGACAGACTTGAAGATCCTCCACCCATGCTCGATATGCTTTTCCTTCTCATGTTTACTTTGTTATAAATCAGTAGCAACTTTAGGGTTCTAACTTCTAATTTTGATTTTATAGATATATATAAATGGATACAGGGAAGAAGGTGATCCTTTAACGGTTTTTTGTTGAAGAAGGTGACCGTTCAACGTTTATTTTTTCATAGGTTCAGAGAACGCCACGTCGTCACTTTTTTAATGGCTCATATTGAAACACGTCACTAGGGTTATCTTTGTCTCCCAAAATTTTAAAATTTTAATAATGACACACACGTGCAGGTCACATGTATATTTAACTGGGACGTGAAGTTGGAACTAACAAAAGGAAGGTTTTACCTATTTGAAATTAATAGGGGAAGTAATGCAAAATAACACATTATTCAGGGGGTAATGCAAAATCTACCAAAAGATAAAACACTCCTTACCATGGGATTGGTAAAGATGCTTGTAAAGAAGAAGGTTTTTCAGCTATTGAAAGAAGGATTGTGGATATTAAATTCAACTTTCAACTAGTCAAAACCGTGACCTTTTCCCTTTGATTCAAGCTAACGTTTAACAGGCTTGAACGTGATTTTGAATCAAATTTATTACGCCCAATAGTTGAGCGTACATAAATTTTATTTTTTACGTCCAGTCATTGGGTCCATCTGGTTCAGATTTGATTTAATGAGCTAAAATCTACCGGCTCATCTATTTGGGTCTAACCATTGAACGCATCAACCCTGAACTATCAGATTTTTTTATAAATTAAAATCTAACGGTACATTTATTTGCCCATAATCATTGGGTGCATCAAACTTGAATTCCCATAATGGTTAGGATCTGATTCAAGCTGACATATCTTAAAGTTGAAAGTTAGTTGAAAGTTGAATTTTGATATAATGTAGTAAAGAAGGCTTGCTATGTAGAGTATTTACTATTAAGGCCATTTAGGTTTAGGCTATATTCCGAGCCTCATTTTTTCTATATGCAAGTGTTTAAAAAAAGAACTGAACATACAAATGTTTTCCCCGACAGAATGTTAGCAAAAATGCACAAAAATTGTAGAATTCCCACCCTCAAAATTGCAACTTCACAATAGATTTTCAGTGTCATCCGTGTACATACGTGTGTAACACATCCAAATTGCACAATGAATATTTTGGAACTGAAACCCATATAAACCGCCAAAGGTATATATGACATGAAAATTTTCTAGAAAATTGTGGGAATTTCATCCACATTCTCAGTCATGGTATCTGCATTCTCTCCAACTATTCTGAAGGCAGAAACAAAATACATTTTTGACTCTTTTGTGCAACTAAAAAGAATATCAAACCAAAAAGAAAGAAGAAAACAAGGTTAAGAAACAGACTTGGCATCTGAAGGTGCAGTCCAATACTTTTTCACTGCAAATAAGATTTTCTCTCTAAAATGAGGACTATCTTCGTGATCGATAATTTGGCTACTCCATTCAAAACCTTCAGTCATGGTTTTAATCTTCAATAATATATCTACATCGTCTCGGAAAATTACTGTCCCTTCCGGCCGTAAAATTCTATCCATCTCCAGTAGAATATCTTCCATTTCACATCTAAAATGCAACACAAAATTTTAGTTTAAGTTGAGAAAAATCCGGTTATGCTTTTGCTTAAGCATTGATTTACCTGTCTTGATAGAGACTAAAAACTGAATCTGCGTGAATGAGATCATATGTCCTAGGATAAGTAGACATTGCCTCACACCTACATATCGAAACAACATCGTAAGAAAATGAGAAAACATTGATAAGAACGTTGTTGGAACAAGTCTGGTAGTAGTATGAGGCTAGAAATATACCAGCTCTGATATGTACCGATCAATCCACGCTCGTAAATGACTCCCAATGTATCGATCTTTGCCTCAGGTGGTACAACATTCATTACCCACAGAGGGTAATCGACTAGTGAGGCAGCAAATCCTCCTAATTTTGCATTCATGTCGAGCAGATTCCTATACCTACCATCTTTATTCCCTAGTTCACTATTCACATTCTGGTAATGTGCTAATCTTTTCTTCCAGAGTTTGGTATCTTCCTGGAACATCTTTTCTGTGATTCCTTCAATACTTCCGGAACGAATTCTTGGCGGGGTTGCGGTCAATCTTTCTGGCCAATTTGCTAATTTCCCACCGGCAACTTCCCTTAATTCGGCTACCTCAGGAAGTGGAGTCAAACAAGTGTCCATTTTAGTGTACCTGAAATGACAATTCAAATCAATTTTAATCAATAACTAAAACGCACGAAAATATTATATGTGAAGACAAAAAGAAACAAATAGTAGTACCAGGCTTGATCAGGATTTTGAGCTTGGCAGAATGGTGGCCTTCGCAGGACTTTACGATTCATTTTACAGTGAACGTGATTAGTAGGTTTCTGCCAAATTGCAATATCACCTTTCTCTGCAAACTTCTTCCAACACAAGCTTTTGGCTACGGCTTCAATTTGTGATTGTTCGGAATGTAAGTCATCCTCAGTTCTATTCCATCCTCTGTAATGTTGTTTCCAATTGATCGGGGGACCTGATAGAATCCAGTACCCTCCCGGTCGTAGAATTCTATCGACTTCAATCAGGTATTGCCCATCTAATTTCACATTACACACAATCAATGATACACATTACATTCAGTAAAACAATCCATCCAAGTGTACAAAAATTGAGATAGTTCAAAGTAAAAAAAAATGTAGTACCAAATAATCCCCATGGAATTAGACAGCGCGAGCAATGAGCCATATCGAACGCCCTAGACGGGTATGGAAGCCTATTAGAAGCAAGTACACCAATCAATGCTGGTACTCCTCGCTCAAGTGCAAATTGCACTTGAGCTTCATGTGAGTCTTTCGGCGCAAACGATATCGGTAAGATGTTTCGAGATAACAGGTAAGCTCCCCAACTTGCTACCTACAGAACAAAATCATCAAAAACCCACATACAAAAAAAAAACACTAAAAATTATTTCAATTTCTTATGAAATTTCTCAATATTTAAAATTCAAAAATTCAATAAGTGAATTGAAATCTTAGTTGTTTCAAAGTTCTTCTGACTGAAATAATAAATGAATCTTGACTCATCCTGTGACATTTCTAAATCAAACCCCCACCCCAAAACAATTGCAGGGGGAGAATTTATTACACAAAATTCATATCCCTAATTTTTCGAGATTTCAAATTAATTGCCACAAAAAAATAAACGTTTTTATCTTCATAATCAAACTTTCTAAAAAAACAAAAACATCCCCCATTAATCTCAATATTAATACTGAATTAAAAAAAAAAAAAAGCTTACCCCACAACCAGTGTCAATGGCAGTTCTGATAGACCCATCTCTGAAGTTAATCAACTTAGCAATATCATCAATATATTTATCAGCACCATTAGGAAACATAGTACCACCACCAGGGAACCTAAACTTATCACCTTCAAATCGTATCCAATTCTGACCAGCTTTCTCCACTGTCAGGTGTTTATGAGGAGCATTACTAAACCATGCAAAATCTCTACTAATAGGCCATTTAAACGGATTCTTATACCCAAAAGGTGCAGGAATTCTGCACTTCAATAACTCATCTTTCTCAGGACAATGTCTTTCTCTATAAATTAATCTATCTCTTGTAAACTTCAATGATCTTTGTAAATCCTCACATGGTGTATACTCACTGTATTTGATATCACAAGGTTGGAAATAAGAAGATGATACATATGGATTTGCATTTGTGAGTTCTTCTTCTGCTGTATGATTTGGTTTGAAATTAAGAACTTGATGTGGGGTTGTTATGTTTGATAATTGTGATACTGATACACAATTGATTTGATCATGATCTTGTGTTATGATGGTTGATGAATTAGTACCATCACTATGTTGATAAACACCAAGGAAGTAAGAAACTGAGCAGAGAAGGGATATTAATACCATTGGCAGAAGATTACTGTTTTTGCATATTGCAAGAAATGGTTTTAGAATTGTCTTGTTGTTGTTATGCCCTGCCATGATCACCACCACCACCCTCTGATCAAATTCTTAGGTTGTTTCTTGGTTTTATGTTATAGGTTTTGGGTTTGAAGATCAGAGAGAGGTTGTAATACTAGTTGGTCATGTGGGGTTGATGAGAATGAAGAGCTTAGTTGAAGATGAAGAAGAATCAAATGGGTTTAATGTGGAAAAGTGAATACCTGGAGGACACAAAATTTTCCTACTTAGTGAAATTTATTAACGCGTATAATACCTATTTGATGCTCTGAACCAAGCCAAACAGCTAGTGATTAACAAAAGGAACCAACCTTTAATGGAAAGTGTAGAGCTTAGTTGTGGGAGGTTTTCTAATTGCAATTTTATGATGGTGAAATATTGCCTTTTTATGACATGACAATTATGGTGGTTGTTTCTCCGTGGCAGGTTCATATCTTTTGTGTAAATTTACTGCATTTTTATTTTAATGCAATGAGACCACGCCCAAGTGCGTAGCCAGGTTTTGGAGCAAGAGGGTGTAAAAATGGTTGGCAAGTCCCATTTTATTGTAAAAAAGGTCAAAAATGGCAACAATTAGGTTTAGGGACTAGTTGGGTTGTACGTTAGATGTGCAACTTTACGCCCATGTTCTAAACTGGTTCTTCCCCTGACCATGACTAGAGCCAAATATTTACAGGTGGAAACGTTATAATCTATCCATTTACTGAAGATAAAAAAAATTAATCTACCGATCCATGTTCACTAAATTTGTCTCCATGGTTTGCTCCTGTAATGAGGGATTTTTCTTTGTCCACTTTTGCCGTGAATTTTGGCACCGTCGGCAATGGTGGTCGGTGGTAGTAGCGGTGGCGTAGATGTAAATTTAAGGTTGCGTAAACATGTATTTTCTGTGAACAGAATAGTGGTTGGAGCTTTTTGGATTGTGGCTGGTAGGAGTATTCATTGATGTTCTTTTATGGAAACATATCCTTTTGTTTATACTATACGTGTAGTGGTGTTGATAGTAATAAATGGTGGCTAGTTATCAACCAAACCAATGTGTCTGCCTAGCACATACAAGTGGTAGCAGTAACCACACATTGTCAAATACTACTACTCCTCATGCAGCAAACTACAGTCAAGTTGAAGATGATGGTTTTAAGGCAATTCTCTGACATTTTAGTGAATTAATTCAAAGTGGATCAATGTACTAAAATAAATCTATCACTATGTTTTTTTCCATTTTCTTATATCCAGTTGTTGAATATTGATATTTACGATTTGAATCTGAATCAGGATCCTATCCAGATAAAATTTAAAAGGATGAGTAAGTGTTGTCGCCATCGTTGGATGACCGAATCAAAATAAATCCAAAAATAGCATGTAAAGATGCATTTTCAACACCATGACCCCCACGCCATATCTTTATTTTCTTATTAAGGATGGAATTCTAGTTCCATAGGTACACAGCCCATAGTCTTCACTAAGAGCTATTTATATGAAACCTATTATTTGGGTGCTTTTTCTATTAAAAATCTACTAACCTCAATATGGATTAGTAATTAGCTAAAGGGGAAAAGATAAAGTACATCTAGTCAGTTCCTTGAAGACTAATACAAGTAAAAAAGTCATTATAATTGCCACTAAATTCAGCAAAGTATATGCAGTGTTATCAATTTTTGCTAAAGTACCATGCTTTTCCTTTTCTTTGAATGCCGACAATCCCCGCATCATACCGAAGCGCGGACGGAATCACCAGCAAAAATTTGATCCCAAGGGCCAAGACTTGAATGCAAAGGTTGAATACCCATGAAACCCACTTCAACATTGATATTCATGCATTCAGAATCAGAAAATGCCTAAAACTAGTCATTTCTAGGGTCACTATAAAAACGACTTACTACTTCCCTAGAAGCAGTAATAAATAGCGGGGTTTGAAAATTATTACTAGGTGTCTGTCTGTATCAAGTATTATTCATGAACATGAAATTACTTTTAGAGGTGCACTGTTTTACCATCTAAGGTTGTAGCACACGCATAGTCCGAGGAAAAAATTACGTCTGTGGGGACTACTTCCACCTAGGACTAGTCCAACTAAAAAGTCTAATGTACTTCCTTGTCAACGTCATTTGTGTCTTTTGCGCCTTGAAAGTGTACTTGTACTAGCTAGATTTCAACCTTTTGGTTTAACTAGTCATCTCATTTTTATTTGTAATTCTATGTATTATCTCATGACGTTTATTTGATTAAGAAGCTTGATATAGGGGTCCTAATATCAATGGAGGGGTTTCAATGATAAGATGAAATATGGACATTATGAAGTAAAACTCAAAAACTCATTATCCATAATATTTTCACAATGTCTAAACCACCCCTGGTTAGTTAATCTTAATTACACTAACTAATTAAAAAAATTAAGTTAATCATGATTAATTAAATATAATCTTTTACTTATTCAAATGATTTGAATTTTTTTTTTTTGAATTTGTGTTTGGTGGGAAGAAAAACTAGATGAAATTTAAGAAAATTTTGTCGTTTTTTTTTTAAACCCTAGATTTTGATTCAATAAACCATAGTAGCATTGAGCATACCTCTAACTTATACTCTTGATCTCTTTATGGCTCAAATTTGATGAAATCACGATTTGAAAGATTGAATTTTTGTTGTTCAGAGAAATTTACGGTTGGGTTTCATGTCGAACCCAACCGTAACCCTAAGAAAACCGAAGAACATCATTTTTGCCCAGATTTACGGTTGGGTTTTCAACCAAACCCAACCGTAAATCAAAGAACAATGATGAACACCATCTTTTTCCCACAGTTACGGTTGGGTTTTCAACCAGACCCAACCGTAAGTAGAAGAAACATGATGAACACCATTTTTTCCCATAGTTACGGTTGGGTTTTAAGGCAAAACCCCAACCGTAACACATCCTTTTGAGCATTGATTTTTTTGGTTAAATTTGAGTTTTAAAAATCAAAATTTTGAAATAATTCAATCATTTTTACTAGATTGTAGGTAATTGGGTGTTTGAAACAAAGAAAAAACGAAAAACACACAAATTAGATAATCCAAATTTGTGTTATCCAGTAGAATTTACGGTTGGGTTTTGGCTTATAACCCAACCGTAACATATTCTGTTAATTTTTGTTCCAATTTCAACACAGAATTACGATTGGGTTTTGCCTTAAAACCCAACCGTAAACAAGTTGTGGTGTTTGTACAAATTATAGTACGGTTGGGTTTAGTAATCGGACCCAACCGTAAATGATCCTGTTATTTTTTTTTTGATTTTCAATATACTCCAAATTGGGTTTAAAACACACCTTTTTAACTTATTCATTCTATTGTAATAGATTTAAAGTAGTACATTAAAGGAAAAAACAGGGAAACAAAATACAATAGATCATTGGATGATTACACTTAAACACTTAAAGATAATGGCGATAATCAAACACCCGACTTGTTTCCATAATACGATAGCAATCTGTATGCTTGAACTCACCTTTGATCTTTTACTCTAAATTTGTGACGCGACAATATATCAGGAGTTATTTTGCTCGTGCTGCAAGAACAATTTTGATCTAACATCGATCATCATTTAATCAAGAAGCCTAATATAGGGGCTCCAACTTCAATAGAGGGGCTCCAAGTGGAGGCGAGGTGACCCAATTTTACGATAAGGGATGTCCTAGGGGGGTAAAGTTAAATGTCCATTTTACCCTTATACCAATTAAAACCTAAACACTTTTAACATTATTCATAACTTTTAAAAACTAAACCAAAGAAAAACCCAACCGTAATCCATCGAAAGTCATCGCCGATTCGCAAAATTCATCGTCGATTAAACTCAACAATTCGAGATGAAGAAGCATACTAAAGGCGTTAAAGGTAGTAGTGATGGCAATCAACCCTGCTCCTTTCAACCTAATCAAGAGATTCAAGAAGAAATCGATAGTGAAAAGCAAAATCAATCACCGAAAAGTCCAACAATGGTGTATCTAAGGTATTGAAGAAAACCCATGGATTCTTAGAACTTGTGATTGATTCGCATGTTTGATTGTGTTTTTGGTTTAAAAATGTTGGACACAGTTGATATTACGGTTGGGTCCGTGTGAAAACCCAACCATAATATATCATGTTCTTGAGTATTACGGTTGAGTTATTTTCAATACCCAACCGTAAATCAAAGGGAAGAAGATGAATAGTTAAGGATATTACGGTTGGGTTTCAAAATAGAACCCAACCGTAAACAATTTGCGCCATTTTTTAAAAACAATTTATGGTTGGGTTTTGAGCAAAACCCAACCGTAACAATAGCGCACATAAAATTTTTATTAGAGTATTACGGTTGGGTTATAAGAAAAACCCAACCGTAACAATAATGTGCACACCAGGCTACATGTAAATTACGGTTGGGTTTTTGTTAAAACCTAAACGTAAAATGTGGACAAAATTTTCTACTAAAACTTTACGGTTGGATTTTGAAAACCCAACCGTAACAATAGCACACATAAAAAAATTTTGTTAGGGTATTACGGGATGTGCACATCAGGCTACATGTGAATTACGGTTGGGTTTTTGTTAAAACCTAACCGTAAAATGTGGGAATAAATTTTCTACTAAAAATTTACGGTTGGCTTTTGAGAAAAAACCAACCGTAAATAATCTTGTGTGTCAATTTTTTTTAGTTGAAGTTGAATTGCTTGGAAATTATCTAACTTGTATTGCTTGTATGTTGTAGGAAGAATAAGAGGGGTAACAATTTAACACCAATTTCTCACACTCCAACCCCTCGCCACGGAAAGCATTTAGGGGTTCAGAAGAGAGGCGTGAGTAAGACCCATAATCCATCTTTTGAGGTAGGTGCTGGTAGTGTTCCTCAAATTGCACAAGAGGAATATAATGTGTTCCAAGGCTTGGGTGATCTACCAACACCTAGAGGTTCTCTTGTGATTAGAGAACCACCACAAGAGCAACAACACGAGGAAGAAGAGCGGGACAGAGAACAACATGTCCCTCAAGGCAAAGGTAAAGAAATTCCAAAAGAAAAGGCAAAGAAAAGGGTTGCCAAAGAAATTCGCAAAGAAAAGGCTGAACCTCAACTGTGGCCTAAGAGGAGGAATGGAAGACTATGGGGTGAGGCCCCAGATAAATCTGCAATATTATTTGGTTATCCCCATTCATGGGCTGCCAAAGTTGCTGCGACCAAGGTATTATTCTAATCACTTCTCTTATTCTGTTAAATTTTTGTTTGTTAACTTTTGTAAGTAAAACAAATTTGTTTTTATTCTTTGTAGGATCATACACAGGCGATCAAGAAATTGGTTCGTCAAAGGGCTCAACATTGGCCCTTAACTGATGAATGTACGGCCATACAAATTCTCGTAAATGGTACCGGGTTAGCTCCCGGAATTACCAATTCGATGTGGGAGTATGACAGTGTCGTCTGCGCAGCCTTCAGGGAACGTTATTGGCCTGAAACCGATACGTTTCATCTCCCATTCGGAGAGATGACTATAACGCCGGATGATGTCCAATCAATTTTTGGCCTGAAGGTGGATGGTAAATCAGTGTTTGAGGGTTTTGACAACAACATGTCATGGAGTAATGTTTATGCACTTGTGAAAGATACACTTGGATGGGAGAAGACCGAAGCCGAATCTGAGTTTAAATTGGTCAGTGGAGATAAACCGGGGATGCCAACGAAGAAAGGTCAAGCTAGGAGCAAGAAAATTTTGCTGCGTTCATTAAGGGAGAAGTTTGGAGGGACCGCAAAGTTGGAAATGGCTGGGGTCGTCATAGATGACACCAGAGCTATTCGAACAGCCAGAGCTTATCTTCTATATATGCTCGGCACCATCTTCTTTGCTGACAACTCGGGCAACAGGGTCAACGTTCACTATCTACAATGGTTTCAGGGTGATCTCGGGATGACGCATCAGTACTCGTGGGGAACTGCCACCCTGGCTTACCTACTTGCTAACCTTCGAAAAGCTTCGAGCGTTAGGGGAACTGAGATTGCCGGTAATACCGGTCTGCTTCAGGTAATTTATTGTTTGAATTTCAATGTTTAACTTTAATTTATTTTTTTCTCATTTTCTTATATTAATATTTATTATCTTCACAGGCATGGGTATATGATCACTTTCCCAGACTGGCTCCTCAAACGAGCGGTGATTGTACTGGACCTACGGGAAAGAAATTCATCTTCAGCGGGACCCAGGCAAAATATAAAGAAGTGCTCATAGCAAAGATGAGAACTGAAATTGATGCTTTCACGGTTGAAGATGTTATTTTCGATCCTTATGTGAAGATTAGCATTGAGGGTGATGGACATGTTGAGGATTTACGTGTATTGTCGGACGTGGCAAGCTACAACGGCCCTTTGTACCATCCGTTTGGGTACGTGATGTCCAACCCCCGCCGAACTCTCCGGCAATATGGATACGTCCAAACAACGGTGACACGCGAAATGTTTAAATTGTGTGTGAATGGGTCGATGATCGAAGGCCCAATCATCGTGCTAAATTACGACCCAACGCCTTCGGTCGCGGTTTGGAATAACCGCAATGATCCGAAATACCAAGTCGAAAGAACAGAGTTAACTCCATCTCCGGGCACAAAAGAGGCTGCAGAAGATTACTTGGATTGGTATCGCCATTTTGGTCATCCAACTATCATCAACAATGATCTTGAGACTATGGTAAACAACACAGAAGATGGTTTCTGGAAGAAGGCATATTTCAATTTAGTATGTACATTATTTTTGTTATTAATGTTTTTAAGATTTATTTCTAAACACTCATCCTACTTTTATTTTCATATGTGAATAGAAAAAGAAAGCCGTTGCATTGGCGGACTCTATTAATCCATGCCTAAGCACAACTGATGTGAGGACGCCTGACCAACTCCAAGCTTTGATTAGGGAGCTTCATCATGAAGTTGAGGATGTGCAGCGGACTTTAAAGAGGAGTAGACCCGCTACAAGAGGCGCAATTACAGATGCGAGTACTACTAGAAGAGAGCCGCAAGCATCGGATGAAGAGACACATGATGCGCAACGTGGTGCTGATACTCGAGGCGGTCGTGTTGGAGCTCGTACTCGTGGCGGTGCTACTCATCGTAATGTTATGAGCAAAAAAAGAGCTCGTCAAAGTCATCGACCTACCCCTCCTCCTTCTCCCTAACTCTATGTCTATGGTTTTTTTTTTGTGTGGGTGAATTACTTGTACCTTTAATGTGAGGTTGGATTTGAATTTTGAATTTAACTTGCCCGTAAAAATAATTTATTTGAAGTTCGAATTATAAAAATTAAACTTAAAATTTATTTTCCAGTTATCTGAAGTTGGAAACCATGCAATGGGAAAAGAAGGTAAAAATACCCAGAAAAATTAGTGTTACGGTTGGGTTTCCAGGCAAAACCCAACCGTAAAACTGGCAAAATGAAAAATGTTGAAGGTTTACGGTTGGGTTTTCAACAATTTTGATGAAGAGACATATGATGCGCAACCGTAAAATAAATTGTACAAACACCACAACTAGCTTACGGTTGGGTTTCAAGGCAAAACCCAACCGTAACTATATGATAAAATATACACTAAAACTAACACTACAAGTTACGGTTTGGTTCGATGACTCAACCCAACCGTAACTACAATTCATTCTAAAAACTCAATTTTACGGTTGGGTTTGATTACTAAACCCAACCGTAAAAAAAATTGTACAACCACCACAACTAGGTTACGGTTGGGTTTCAAGGCAAAACCCAACCGTATCTATATGATAAAATATATACTAAAACTTACACTAGAAGTTACGGTTGGGTTCGATGACTCAACCCAACCGTAACTAAAATTCCTACTAAAAACTCAATTTTACGGTTGGGTTCGGTTACTAAACCCAACCGTAAATAAATTGTACAAACACCACAACTAGATTACGGTTGGGTTTCAAGTCAAAACACAACCGTAAATTCTACGGGATTCTCAAAATTTCGGAATTTGTGTCTCCTTAAAGAGGACAATTTCAAGTCAGACCTCATCCTCTCAACTGCTCTGTAACCGCCCACTTCAAGGCAAGTTCAAGGAATTCAGATATGGAATTTATACGACTTGAGACTAGCTTGATATGGCATGAATATTATGAGTATTGAGGAGGCTGCAAGGCCAGTTTAGAATATTTAAATAGAATTTGTACTCTTAATTCGCTTGCGGAATATAATCAAAGATACAATGTTCCATATTTTGCTATAGAATTAGGAATATGTACATAAATACGCACATATCCTTTTATATTCCTGTTGCTTAGCAGATGACGATTTTACAGTTCTAGCCCTTGTCAAAAACTCAACATCTACATTAAGTCCCCTGCTTAGTGAGGAACATTAATGTTGCACAGTAAACACTAGATGGTGACAGTATCCTTATAATGATTGCATATGCATAGTTTAAATTTTAAAAGTAGAAGAAGGTGTACTTAGCTTCTTGGATGTCTGAGATATGCGCCCCTTAGCGCAAAACTCGGTTGGGAATATTAGGTTCCTCCGTTCTTTCCAAGAACACCAACTTTTCATGAGACAGGAGAGGTGCGGCCGGCGCTTTTCCCTTTTTTAGGTTTCCTTGAGAAAGTGATATTGTTGGTTGATTTTTCGTAGGTAGTCTTCATGCATTTGTTGAATTGAGTAAGATGCATAGCTCGGCCACGACTTCATCATCCAACGGAACTTAGAAGTTATAGAAGTCGGTATCCGTTTCCTATTGACCATGCTCAGATCATTTCCTTTCGGGAGGAGTCTCCGTTGAATCTTTGAAATTTGAAAATTAGGGTTTTACTTCTACTTTATATAAGTAAATAGATTGTTAGTATTTTCTTCCTGCCAATCTCGTCATCTTCACTGCTTGTAGAGTTCAGTACCCTCTTATAACGTCATGTCTGATAACAACTGATCAAATCAGGATCGTCTTTTTGTCAAGCGCAGCTCATTGGTGCCTAGTCCGGTAAAGAGTTTTTCCTTTCTTGGATATTCCGATACTTATGAGAAACCGACTTATTTGGTGATTTTTCATTTTTCTTGCAGGAACCCCAGATTAAGAAGGTTCCATACATGCTGAGGAATAGAACTATCATTAAGGGTAGATCCTCTTCAAACATCACCAGGTCTAATAGACCTACTGCTGTAAGTAATCATTTTTTATTTTTTTTATTCTAATACTGGGAAGCACCCCAATACAGATGTTTTGATCTGATTTTGTCAACAGGAGATGGAGGTCGTGGACACGTACCGGGGAAAGAAGAAAACCATGGGGTCTCCTCAGACCGAGGAGGATAGGGATGTTGACACAGAGGTTGAGACTCCTTCTGATCCACCGGTTAATCTTTCAAGGAGTGATCATGGTCTCACCATTCACGAATACACAACCGCAGGCCTTTCTGTCGAGATGCATATGAAATCCCTATTTCGTAAGCACCACGTCGTGGGAGGCTTCATAGTACCAAAATGCTATGCTTTTCTTTACACCAAAATTTGGAGAAAATATGGTCACATTGCTACTTCACAGTTGTTGAAAGGATTTTCCCCCGTCCTGGTGACAATGGTCGCTGGTATTCTTCCCATAATTGATGATATGAGCAAGGCGTCACTCCATGAAGTTACTAGTCAGGAGACGGAAGTGGGATGAGATGATAACCAATTGTAAAGTCTTGAAATTCAATGTGAGTTTGCTCCGCCAGCGTCTTGATATTATCGAAACAGATCATGTAGCTATTATAGCTAAATTGATTCCTTCTTCAAAATCCATATTAGAGGAGGAGAACGTTATGTCAAGAGAGTCTGTTAAGATTGAAAATTCAATTCAGGATTTGAAAGTTAGGACCGAGAGGTTTCAGGAAAGGATGGAGATGTTGTATAGGCAAAATTACTCATTGCTTGAAGGTTTATTTTAGAGAGTGAGTGAGGTTTGAATCAATAATAAGATTTTGAATTGATGTAGTAGCTTTTGAATTTCAAATTTTGAACATTCATTAAAAAGAAGTGAAACTGAAATAAAAGAGTTAAAAAGAAAAAAAAATTAGGTGTAATATGCTTTAAGACACTTGCCATTGATTACCGTTCCCACTGCGACTCCCTTCATGTCTAATATTATGTAGTATCCGCTTGCTACTTCTTTAGAAATCACGTAAGGCCCTTCCTATTTCGGGGAGAATTTCGAAGAAGACATGTCTTGCTGGATATATTTAGTTGTCTTCAGCACCAAGTCCCCAACCTGAAACATTTGGGGCTTTACTGCTTTGTTATAAGCTTTGGAAATTCTTCGTCGATATGCCTCCGCATATCTTTCTTCCCTGGACCATCTTGACTATAGGAAGTCCAGCTCTGCGACCCGGAACCTGGGGATTTCGACCTCGTCCCAATATACTATGTTGGCTGTTACAATTCGAGTTGAAGGGATCTTGATCTCGGCACGAAGGATGGCATCATCTCCGTATACAAACGAATAAGGATAAGTCCATATGGATCTTCTTGGCGTCGTCATGTATGCCCAAAGGGCCATATGCAGTAGTTCATGCCACGATCTGAGGTCATCATTCACTGTACGACTAAGGATCTGAATCAATGTCTTGTTGGTACTTTCTGCTTTCCCATTTCCTTGCGGATAGTACGAAGTAAAAAATACTTGCTTGATGTCGTACTTTTGGAGTAGTTCTGTCACGGTATAGTTAGGAGTACCATTATCTGTGACAATATGTTTAGGGACACCGAACCTGCATATGATGTATTCCTTGATGAAATCCGCTATGGTTGCTCCAGTCGTTGATGAGTGTGTAAACATGTCATTTTTACATCTTAATTTACATTTATTTAGTTCTTTATTTTATGCATATTTGATGATTTTATTTAGTTTTGCAGAATTTAGTGAATAAAGCTTGATTGGACTAAAATATGGTACTTTGCCCGTAAAATGGATGGAAAGTCAGATTCCCGGGGTGTGCGGTTGGAATTGGAATTAATTCTCAAAATGGCAAGATATCTTCTGGGATCCACGGTGTCGACATCATATAATGGGAATAATTTTCACCTTTGAAAATTTAATTTGCCTTGCGTACAAGATTTGGAGATTAATATAATATCTTCTACCTATGGAAAGCAAGAAGAGACAATCCCATACGGTACTTCTACCTATTGGACTAAAATACGGTACTTTGCCCGTAAAATGGATGGAAAGTCAGATTCCCGGGATGTGCGGTTGGAATTTGAATTAATTCTCAAAATGGCAAGATATCTTCTGGGGTCCACTGGTGTCGACATCATATAATGAGAATAATTTTCACCTTTGGAAATATAATTTTCCTTGCGTACAAGATTTGGAGATTAATATAATATCTTCTACCTATGGAAAACAAAAAGAGATAATCTCATAAATAAGGAAGAAAATAAAGGCATTAGTGAAAATCCACATATATTCTATTAATCATATAAAATTTATATTATATTAATTAAATGAGAATATTGTGAAAATTTTTGGAAGACTTATACATATAAGTAGTAGTGGAAACAGGTGGAATGGGGGGAGTTCATTTTTCTAGTATAGTGGAGCAAGTGGTTTTAGTTTATTTGTTTTCTTTTCTTTTTATTTTTCCTTTGTAATGAAATATCTCTTCACTAGGGTTGCGGATGAAGCCCTATGATATGTATTAAGAGAGTTTTAATTCATTCTCAATAATAATTTTTGGTCCTATTTTCTTACTTAGTAATGATAATAATTCTTTTTATATGTCCTTGTGCTTCAATCAAAGGTTTTATACTCTTATTTTATTGATGTGATCTGGAATTACCCAATATAATAACCGCAATCGCACGGCGTCTAATTGGTAGACAACGACAAGTACGGGTTGAACCCACAAAGAGCGGGAAAATACTGTAATTAATATCTCTAATCAACTAACCAAGGATAATATTTTTGGATTTCTAGACTAATAAATTAAATAATAAAATAAACTAAACTAATAAAATAAATCTAACGGGAGAGT